>JAJJWW010011755.1:0-88601 GCA_023531295.1 Papaver armeniacum | reverse complement strand
GTACATGCGGATATGTAGTCTCAGGTACTTGCTGACATATCTCATGAATCTGGACACTTCGATAATTATTTATATGTAGAATCCACGAGATTGTCGGCTCTGAGCCGAGCACTGCGCTGGTATAGAGCGATAACGTCTTCGGGGCTCATGATTTTCACATTATATAAAGGACTCAGAAACTCCGGTAGCTCATATCGAGAATAATTAATGCTCTGGCCCGGCTTGCTCTGCCTTTAGTATAGTGCCATGGTTAATTATTCTTAAATTCTTGGATTCGTCACTGAATTTGAAAATGTTAAATATTTTCCACAATATTTACGTTACTTCAATCTACTGGATTCTTCCCAGTGAAATTCCATGGGTTAGTAATAAATATTGACCTTGCGAGCGTACGAGCTACCTCCCGAGTAAGCCCAGGTTGGAAATAGTGCAAGTGTACTCAACGACGATGTCTGCCAATCATGTACGAATAGAGTATTTCAAAAATCGGCGAAGCGATGAACTTTATCCAAATAGGAAAATAATAATGTTAAATATTGACCCAGGCGTAGAGTTGGGCTCATGGCCCGGCCGCCGTCTGTCAGCGATCCAGCATGATTTTATATTTTATCAGTACTTTTCATTATTTTCCTTGAGTCTCATGAAAAATCCTTTCCACTTGAATAAATATCCTTCGTTTTGAGAAACTCCTCGGTTTCATGTAGTGTTTCCTTCACCTTAGGGAAATAATATAAAATTAAGGGAAAATATTGTAGAGTAAGTAATTGTGCCGCCAACATGCCATGTCTTAATCCGGTAGGGCCAACCCCCATGGTTCCTCATTATTTATTATTATTTCCTAATCTCATCAAACTCCTTAATCTCATGGTATTTTCGCAAACCCATGAAAACTATAATATAAAATTAGGAAACTTACAGTAGTAAAAATATCCCATTACTTACTAGCCCAGGACCCACACGTCCTCTATTTTTTTATTATTATTTTAAAGGTTTCTTTGATCTCATGTGAAATTCCTTGATTTCCATGATATTTCCTTCAAATTATGAAAATTCCTTCAAATCATGGAAAAATATATCAAAATACATAAAATTAAGGAAACTCATTGGGGGTAAGACCCCGAGCGAGTAAATCCGCACTAAGCTAGGTCCCACACACCCTTATTTTATTATTTTAATATTATTCTTCCTTGATCCATGAAACTCCTTCCCTTGAGAAACTCCTTGATTTCAGCAAATTCCCCTAAATTCATGATATTTTCATAGAATTCGTGAAAAATAATATAAAATTAGGAAAGGCACCAGGACCATAGTCCTTTAGTAGTAAATAATGCCTTAGCATGGCGGTCCCCACTCCTCATTATTTCCTTTATTACATAATTATTTTCCTTCATCTCATTCAAGTTTTCTTTATTGACAAAAATCCACGATTTCTGTATTTTCTCAAATGATTGCTCAAACCCGTGAGAAAATATCGAAATTCGGGACTAAGACGAACACTTTGGTAGCGTGAGCATGTTACCTTGACTTACCTTGACCAGCAGTTTCAACAAATTCCACTAGGTCATAATTTTTAAATAAATTCATGAAAATAATATAAAAAATTAGGAAAGGCACCCACAGGACCATGAGTAATTGTTTTCTGTGGTAAACCATGCCTTAACTGCATGGTCCTCACCATTATTCCTTTATTTATAATTATTTTCCCTTCATCTCATAAATTTCACAGTTTCGAGCAAAATCCATGATTCTTGTGGCCTCGAATGGTGCTCAAACCGCATCGAGAAATGTCGAAATTCTAGGGACTAGGAACCACCCAGCGAACACTTTGGTAGCGTGAGCATATTACCAACCAAAGCTTACCAAGGTTGGCTCTTTGGCTTGCAAAGGCAGTCCTAAATATTTTCACAGATTTAACCTAATTTGCAATCGCTTATATTGAGCCCCGAACTCTCTCCTACAGTCCCTCTTCCGAATTAACTGCAGGTTTACTCTGGAGCTGTTTTTCGCCCTCCACAGACAGGCTTAAAACCTAAATGTTCCGTGATGGAGATGAGAATTCTTTTAAAATCGAGGAATGGAGGGACGGACCATCAAATCCAGTGCAGCCAGCAGAATTCTACGCCGATTCCTAGTAAATGGCGCTAATTAGGTTTCAGCGATCGAGGATTACTCGAAGCGATCAATATTTGATCTAAGTGACCTTCAGAGCAGTTTCACGGCCCCTTGGTCGGTCCTCATCTCTTCATAATTAATTAGGTTTTATCACAAGGTTGGGCCGAGCATTATCTTATTAAATGATTAAACTGACATTTAATCATCCTTTCATCAAATCAGCCCCAAAGTGTACATGAGACCTTGATATTTCTTTCGCGTGAGCATCTAGGCTCTACATGGTCAACCCATAATCTCATGTAGGCCGGTCCTCTTCGCTCCATGGTTAATTTTCAATGAGCCAAGTAGGTAAATCATTAATTGATTAAATTAGGGTTTTGGGTCGAGGTTAATGATTCCAGATTCAGCGATAATAATTTCATGTTGATCGAGTGAGTCAACATTTTATTCATCATACCCGGTTCGATTGCTGAGTGTGCGATTTAATATTTTGTTGTGCGTCATGCTGCCACAATTCATCAAGCTTGAGCGATATTTGCTCGGATGGAGAGAAATACTTGCTCAAACCAAAGAATATTGAACATTGCTCCAGTATTCAGCGGTCGCCCGAATGGCCAGTCTCCCTATCCCAACTTATTATCCTTATCTCTGTCTCCTTGAGACATGTTAAATTCATAAGTCTCAGGTGTTCCAAACCACGTTCATTCGATATGCAAGGGCTCATTACGTCCGCCAAGTCATGAAGTCAACAATGAATAACTAAATGCGTCGCCTTACGGGACTCCACGATCACCACGAGACGTGATGCGTGTTGCATGGGAATTATATTAACTTTATGGTTTTGATGCGGAGGTCCTACGGCCGCGTGTGTTCATACACCGCGATGGAATGTGAGCAAGTCATCACGCGATCGATTGGAAGAGTTAACAAAGTAGTGGATGGAAAATCAAGCTGATACCATGTGATGGCGGTTTGGTTTTGAACCGATTTCGTTTCCCATTTGTTGATTCCATCCATTGTACGCGTGGGATCGCTTAAGTGTGTATAATTCTAGCGATATAAATAAGTCTCACGAATCATGATTGAAGTAGACATGTTTCGTCTCCTGAATGACACGAGATCAGCAATTGAGCAATTACTCTCATTGAACAATTGATCATTAAGAACTTATCATGAATGAATTCTCAACCGCTCGATCTTTGATTACTATTGATTCCATACATTTTCTAAGCTTACCTCCACTACGGATAGACTATCCTTTCTTGTGCAGATTTACTCTTGGAGCGGTATTTGTCTTGGTTTAAGTAGAATTTTTCTGATTGATCTCTCGAATTGGCTGCTCCCTTATTTGCAGTCGTCTGTGTGAGTTTAAACATTTCGCTCGGTTCGAAGGCAATATCTCCAAATGTGATGCGTCTCTCGGTCAGTAAAAACCCGGCAAATCGTTTTCCCCGTCTACGGAATCTTAAACCGTTAAGGGGTATTATTTTCATGTATACGACATTGGAAAAAAGCATTTCTGGAGATTATAGAACCGATTTGGGAATTTATTGCATATCTTTAGAATATTGATTTGGAAATTCCTTGTTCCACATCCTTGATCTATAAATACCCAAGTTGCATTTAAGACAAACCATCCTAAGAAAGCCAAGGCAAACTTAAATCTTTTTGTTGTTTAAGTGGGCGATCTGTCTGGAGAGGAAAGCACACTTAATAGACGAAATCTATTAAAACCTTTCGTTAAAGACTTCAGTGGGATCAAGAAGCTTTCTGAGTATCAATTTGGAAAACTAGATAATAGTAGTTTAGTTGTGTTTCAATGATTTGGATTGACTAACGGTTGTTGAACTTGGACAAACCTGGTTTGTTTATTCTTTAAATCTTCTTTTGATATAAGATTCATCCAAACTAGATCAAGTATCTAGACGTAGGATCTTTAGAACCGCTTGTAGATCTAAAGACATCTTGATAATCATTGTTAACAAACTCCGTTAAAATGCATATGATTGATCTCAAGAGATTCAAGTGGTGTTATGCTTTAATTGAAGATCAAGGAATATTTGAAACGAAGAAGATTACGATTGGTTTCTCATATCTTGCAGAAGACAAACCTTGATCTTGATGGGAATCAACCAGAATCGGATTTATTCGATTGATTAGTTGCATGAGATCGGCATCGCTTTATAGTTCCTTGTTGGGTTCTATTTGATTGATTGCAAATCTTAAACTCTCCTACTTCGGTAGTTGTTGGATGGATTGATCTAAATCCAGGCAAGGGAGGAGTTTATTAGTTTAAACGGAAGAGCCTTTGCATATGACTTGAGATATCTTTTCTTGGAAAGAATCAATAGAGTTGTTACCAAACATATTTGTTGTTCCTTCTTTCATTTTGGAATACGATCCAAAGGAATTGTTCCGGTCGTGTACTTATTGAATGTCGGAACGCAGGATATGCAAGAAACTAAGTGAACTGGAGTTTAGTGCACAGTCTCAACTATTCGAAGTTTTGTATATTTTGTATAGCGGCTTAATTAGAGAGTATTCAATTGCTCGACTAGGTCCCGGGGTTTTACGCATTTGCGGTTTCCTCGTTAACAAAATCTTGTTGTGTATTTTACTTTTCTATTTCGTAATTATAATTGTTTGTTATAATTAAAAGTAAAATACACAAACGTTAATTCCAGAATTACTTGATAGTGATCCTATAGGTTTGGTTAAGTCCAACCTATTACCAGTAATCACACTTTGATTTCTCAGTATTGTCTCGATCTCGTATCCATGAACAATCACACAAAGCGTCAATATCGATTTGTCGTGTCTCGACTTTGTCCCATAGAGAATCACTTTCGGTAAGAGGACTTATAAGTGGATATTTTAAAGATTGTGGTGTATTTAGGTACCCTTATCTTTTCACGTTTCAAACCTGCTTCACCCGAATGCGGTGGAATAGCCCGGTATGCGTACCCGTTTGTGAAGTATCGGAGAAAGATCAAGTCTAGAACGACAATATGCGTACCCGTTTGCGGAATCATCGGAAAGGATCAAGTACGAACTTAAGTTTGCGTACCCATTTACAACTTATGTGGATTAAGTTAAAATCGTTTAAGTATGATTTCATACTCATACTCATGAACAAATACATTTATATATTAAGGAATACAATCTTTGCAAACCGTGGCTAAAGAATGTTCATGAACCATTCTTTTGAATTAATCCGATTTTTCAATTGTTTATTGTATACTTCTATGAGAATATAAACAATTGAACAACTCTATGAGTAACACAATTAGATTCATTTGATTATCATTTGATCTAGAAGTGTTAAAGGTGAACATGGTTAATACAAAAGTGTTCATATGGCGAATCTCGTTAATCGTTATCGAGCCAACTTAATATACTGCGTTTGGAGGTATGCATACCCATATCTAAATTAAGGTTTATTTCATTTGTGTGTAACAAGCAAAGACCATCTAACGGTGGAAAGATATTAGCTTGAATCTTAAATCAGTTTCATCTAACGGTGAATATTGATTGCTTTGTTCCAAAGTTATCAAACCCCGATTTGAAGACTATATAAGGGAGAACTCTAGCAACCGGAAACATAACCCCCACATATCCTTGTGTGATACTAGTTGCGACTAGAGTCGATTCTCCTTTAACCTAGGTTTTTCCTAAAACCATTATAGGTTAACGAATTAAAGACTTCATTGGGATTAGAAGCCGTACCCAACTATTTCTCTGCAGTTGCGTGTTGGGATCTTACTTGTTCTATCGTATTTGAGTACTATCTTCTTGTTTGTGGGTGAAAACGGTTTCGCGATTTTGTAATTTGGGTGTGTGGGTGAGAAACAAATTTAAACCCTAAACAATGTACCGCACTTGGGAGTACTTTTGATTCGAGATCAATCTGTACAACTTACCTAAACCAAGAAATGGTCGTTCGTTGCTTCTGGCCACAAAGTGAAGGAGAAGGGGTTGGTCTTAGGAGGGCTGCGAAAGTGTTGAGACCAGAATAGTTGATTCTCGGGAAGGTGGGTGTTCGTGACTTGTATTTCAGTTGAATCGGCTAGGCGAATGGAAAGCTATCGATGATTTCTCGATGTTGTATTGTTCTCGGCCAAAACTTGTTGTTTTGGTGGAAAATAGAGGAGACCTATTTATACAAGTCTCAACAAAACGTACCATGGTCTCGTAGGAAGTGGAAACGGTTGAGTGGGAAGAAGGGAGTAGCGGGTAATGCCTCGAATTTGTGTTTCCATAATAAGGATACGTTTATACCATTACTTGCCATTAATAACTTGCCCCTCTTTATGACACTTCACAACTGTGGCGTATTGCACGCGTACGCCATGAACCGCCGCACCAATACCCTTATAAGTATCCCCGGTTTGTGACATGTTTTGATGTCTCGAGTGTTTTTCGTGGAAAATGTAGCACTTTCTACATGTGGCAAGTTTAAAATTGAGAGGCTAGCCGTAGGTAAATAGCATATGTGATGCTAGGCTCGTTTTGGATAGTCGCCTAAAACTTGTCACGAGCCGAACGCTCGGTGGCGACTTTCGATGGCTGAGATTACATCTCATGAGGAAGAGTGGCCATTGATTATGGTCGCATCTTGTTGTATAGCGAAGTGGCGCTATTGGCATAGTAGCGCCCCGTGTGGAGCCATGGCATAACGGCATGCTAGTGGCATGCCCGGTAAGCATGAGTGGCATGCCAATGGCGTAGCACGGCGATAACGACATGCTAGTAGCTGTGGCATGGTGGCATGCCAGCCGTCGTAGTGACGGTGACAGGATAAGAGTCGTGGCATACGGCATGCCATGGGGCCGCGGGTACGGCGGCATGCTAGTGGCCGTGGCATAGCGACATGCTAGTAGCGGGGCATAGCGGCATGCTAGTAGCCGTAGGCATGGTGGCATGCCAAGGGCCGTGGCATAGCGACATGATGGTTGTGGCATGGTGGCATGCCAGCGGGGCCGTGGTACAATGGGACATGCTAGTAGTCAGGCATGATGGCATGCCGCGATGGGCATGCCAGCTGCGTGGCATAGCGATATGTTAGTAGTCGCGGGCATGGTGGCATGCCAGGGTCGTGGCCTAGCGACATGCCCGGAGCTGTGGCATGGTGGCATGCCAAGGTGGCCGTGGTGTTGAAGATGGCCAAAAGTTTAAGATTTGGCTCCGTGACTAAAGTTAAGGATTGGCGGCATGGCCAAGGCTAGGGATTGGCGCCGTAGCCAATTTAGGGTTTGATGCCGCGGCCAAAGTTTAGGGTTTGGCGGCATGGTCGCTCAAAAAGTTGCCACAAGCCTATTAGTTTGGTGGCGAACTTGGATGGCTAAGATTGCATATCGAGGAAAGGTAGCCATCGATCATGGCAACCTTTAATTGGCAAAGTGGCGCCTTTAACTTGCGCTAGCGGCATGGCCGGCATGGCTCGTGCATGCCTTCTGACGCGGCTGTGCGCGTAGCCAGCCACCGAAATTTTGGCACGTTGGTGTGGAAATCTTACTAAATTAGGTTTAGCTTGTCGAAACCCTAATTAGCCTATATGGCACGTCGCATGGGGTGAGTGGCCATGTTTGGCGCATTTGGCATGTGCATCCGGCATGTGTGCTCGGTATGTGCGTTTGGCATGTTTGGCATGCTGTTTTTGAATGCTGGTGCGTTTTGGGAAGCCAATTGGCTTTGCGGCCATCCGGCGCTGTTTCCTTCTCTTCAACATTGGGCGAGTTTAAAATAACCTGGTTTAGTTAATGTAAGAGGGCCGGCCGAGCATGGGCGTGGCTACACTTCGTGTGGAGTGTGGCGGATTTAAAGCGACTGATTGGTCGATGGGAAGTGGCCTCATGAAGCTATGGCGTGGCCACACTTCCGATCTTGTGGCGGATTTAATCGACCTAGTTTGGCTAAGCATAGTTTTTCGATCAATGGGGTCTAGTGTATTGCGCGGGCGCGAAACCCTAATTTTTGCAAATTAGTCGGGTTTATGAGCTTTTTGTGAGTTATCACAATAATTGATGGATTTTTGTATGCTTCCACAAAATCCTTATCTACGCTGCACGTGGCCTTTGTCGAAAGCATTTCGTGCGATGGCCTTAACTTTGGTACTTGGAGGTTCATGCTACTCCTCGCCGCGAGTGAACATAAATCCGTCATGCCATACCGATATTAAGGGTTCTACCAGGGAACATAAGACAAGAAAGTACTCGGTGAGTCTTGTATTGGCAAGGTGCCGAAATTTTACAGAGTGTTTGGGATGGTTGCTGCATTAGCCACCTGGATAAATTTCATGTAAATATATCGAATGGCTCAATAAAGATGCCGGTGGGAGAGGTTAGCACTCACGGCACTGCTTTTCTTGGCAAGAGGACGTGGGTGCAAGGTTTTATGATTTTAACCTAAGCTAAAAACCACCATCAACACTTCTCTAAGATTTTCTCTAGATTTATCTCCGATAGGTAAGATATAAAAAGTAATCACAAAGCTCTTCGTATCATTCTCCACAATAACTTGTTCTACTACCATATAGTTAAGTTATTGTGAGGTGATTGATATTTCCTAGGCTTTTCTTCGGGAATATAAGACCGGATTATCAATTGGTTCCCGTTCACCTTGATTTATCAAAGACGCAACAAACTATATAGGTATTTTTGTGGGAGACGATTTATCTATCGTATAGACTTTTCTGTGAGACAGATTTGTTTATAAAGTCTTCGACTTTGGGTAATAGCAACTCTTAGTTGTGGTGAGATCAACAAAGGGAATCAAGTGCATAGAGTCCTGGCGGGATTCAAAGGAGTAAGGAACGCATCAGCACTTTAATCGGTGTGAGATTGGATAGGGCTCAACTACATTCTGTCCAAAGTTAACTTGTAGTAGCTAGAGCATGTAGCGTTAATACAAAGGTGGTGTTCAAATCGACTAGGTCCCGAGGTTTTTCTCGCATTTTCATTGCCTCGTTAACAAAACTTCTGAGTGATTCGTGTTATTTCTTTTCGCATTATATTTTGTATATAATTAAAATATTGCAAGGTTGTGCGTAGTTCAATCAATTGGTAAATCCAACCTTTGGTTGTTGATTGAAATTGGTTGACACTTGAACATTGGTCTTTGGTACCGTTCAAGTTGTTTCTCATAATAATCATGCTCACGGATTATATCCGCTTGATTTGCCGATTACATTGAGAAACAGAGATATAACTCTTGGATATATTTCCTTGATTGATTCGACTATCTAGTTGATTCTCTCGGAATTATATTGAGTTGGTCCATAGACTGATTGCCTAACGAAATATCGGGTGTGGTTGTTAGACCCCCGCTTTTCACTTGGTATCGTGAAGAGCAGCAAACACGCTTACGACCTCATAAGTCTGTGTTTATAGCAATTTGACTCTATGGACGGTTATTATATCTCAAACAACGCATCACCAGCTTAGAAACATCTTGATTTGTTCAAAGCTTTGTTTCTCCCGAGAAATCTCTCACGCTGCGTCTCCATTGTCCAAATCGTATAACCTGAAACACGCCCGGATGAACGGTTGGATGAACTTTCAGATAAAAGTGATTTAGATGATGGACAAGATGTTGATGAGGAAGTTTCACAATATATCAAGCTTTTTGACCATCTCTTAAAGAAAAAGAATTCAACATCTTGCTTGACTCCTCTCTGTCTAGAAAACACGAAAATGAGAAAACTCTTTCACGGGTACGATTGTGGGTATAATCTCTTACAATCTCTTATTAAAGATCGGGAAGAAGATGTGCGTTCAAAAAACCCCGAATGTGAAAATCTTCGTCAAAATCTCTTTGTGTTGAAGGAAAAACTTGCAGAATCCGAAGCAAGATATGACTCTCAAAAAATTATTTCGGATGGCAGAAAATGTTTTTCTCACTAGAGAAAAACAATTGGAGACTAACCTAAGTGCTGCCCTTAATAAGGTCAATTCACTGGAAGAAAACTTGAAAAGGTTCAATGCTAGCTCGACAAAATTATCCACTATGCTGGGAGCATGTAAAAGCATCGTGACACACGAGGTTTGGGCTATGAAGGAATAGACGCTCCTAGTCTGTCGTAAGATCAATTTTTTATGGGCTAATGGAAATCTCCAGCTGAAATTTTCACTAATGACAGAATGAAAAATCACCTTTAGCTACGAGAGGATTCTACAAACAAAGGTTGTCTTCCTCCTAAAACAGGTCATATGAGGAAGGTTAATAACGTTCCATACGAGATGTTACTATTGCGAAACAAGGGTCACCTTGAAAGGAGATGTCGTTTTTGTTGATACATGAAAAATAATAGCCCTTAATGGTGCAAGGGTGCCCTCAAAAGAAGAGGTAAGCCTTGATATGAGAGATAAGGACTTGGGGACTAAGACCAAGTCCAACAAGAAAAGACCCATGGGGAAAGAAGGACAAGAAAGGGATTAATGAATAAGGAGGAGGTTATGCTAAGAAATGGCATTAGAGATAATTAAGAAGGTTTAGGACATGTGTCATAGTGACATAAAAAGAGGGACTTTTAGGAAAGTCTATATAAATAAGGACAAGGTACAATGGAAAGGCAACTCTCTCTCTTACTATTACTATTATTGGTATTGTGAGGTCATTTGGTGTAGCTAGGACGGGTAGGACTTAAACACGAATTCACCCCTCAACATTTGGCGACCACAACTGCAGGCTCGTGCCTAGCCCACCATGACACACCCTAAGGCGCCAACTCAAGCGCGATAGGAAACCAAATGGCCAACCAGCCTATCAACCTCGACGAGGTAACAATGGGAGGACGATGAAATCGAAGAAGAAACACCGATCAAGGTGTTATCAAACAATCGGAGAGCCATGGATCCCAAAGCCAAGAGGCGTAGAGCAATACAAGGGAAAGAACACGTGGGTAGTTCAATTATCGAAACCCACGTCGTCAACCTTCCAAATCATGCAAGAAGAATTGAACGAGCACTTGCACGGGAGGCGGGAGCCGGAAGACTGGATAGCACAAGCGGTGATGGCAGGACAAGACACCCCCGAAAAAGTAGCAAAAAGCGGAGGACACAAAGGCGGCAAGATAACAGCGATGACACAAGAATAAATGGCAAAATACTTAGAACAAAACTATCATATGGTAAAACAAGACAATCACTGCCGCCTAAGTAGCCCATACCCCGCGTACATCCAAGAATATCAATATCCCGACGACTACACCTCTCCAAAATTTAAAGCATATGATGGACAAGGAAACGCGCGAGCATCTTAGCCGATTCGTATCAACAATGAATGACAAAGCCGCTGATGAAAAATTGTGCCTAAAAGAAATCCCTAAATCGCTAAGAGGCATGGCATTCACTTGGTACGACAACTTGAAAGAGGAGAGCGTGGAATCCTGGAAAACTATGTCCACACTCTTTCTCGGGAAATTTTACTCGGCCAAAAGGAAGATCACGACGATAGATCTAAGCAAGAGCGGACAACGAATAAGGGAGGAGATAGGAAAGTACATTTTACGGTTTTGATACTTGGCACTGGATTGTCACGAAGATATCAATGAAGAGGTGCTTGTCGACATTTGTATACGTGGAATGATCCCAGCTTTCAGGGGGAGTTTGATTAATTTCATATTCCAGACTTTTTGTCGAGCTAGAAGAAGTGGCGGAGAGAATCTCTCGACTGCATAGCTATTGCCAACGATTTTCATCTTGCAATGTTTTAAATATTTATTTTTTAAATTCTAAGTTATTTGGAAGATGATTTTGCGTATTAATCTATATTGGTTTTATATATTGCAAAAAATGTTATGGGATATGTGTGTTTACCGTGAACTATGATTGTACCATATATGTCAAAAAGTTAAGTCTATTATGTCATTATGCAAATATTGAAGAAAAAAAACGAAATTTGTATATTCTGAATATTGATCTTTTCCCCGATCCACTTAAATATGTGAAAGTACCGTATGGCTCCGTACGTTTTCTTATGTTGAGCATTTCACGATTAAATTAATCATTAAGGCTCCTTTGTGTGGTTAATTTAATTGAGTTTTTCTGATACAAATTCATATTTCATGATTTGTTAATGTCCAAAGAAATCCTTCTTTCTTGTAAAAGTAAGGTCGCTTCTTGATGTTCTTTCCTCATTTTTTGGGGAGAGTTCTTGTTAGAGCACTGCTCAGTCGAACTCTCAAGGATTTCTATCTCAAGCTTGTTTGTCAAGTTTAGTTGCCAAAACTATAAGTCTTGATTTCCAGTCTACTTATAGCTAAGTCTCGACAGGATAGAAAGTGTAGTTGAGCATTAGACTTCACGGCCTTCATCGATTGAAGACGAAGAACTACTAAGGGAGCTTGTGAAACTTCATCAACAAAAGGTATGGGGAGACTTGAACTCATCTATCACTCAAAAAGTCTATCTACTCTATCTCCTATTTGAGACAAAAGTTGTATAGCTAAATAGACTTCAATTATGCACATTTGATATTTCGAGTTGAGTTTAACTCGCTTACATATTTCTCGAAATATGTGTTGGTAAGCTTTCGCTTAACCAATTTCATCTTATATTCTTGATGAAAGTCAAAAGATGATCATGTGAAAATCGCCAAGTAACATCTTACATGGGTTGTGTGATACAATCATTTGGTGTAGACTTGGAATGTTTCATTATGATTATTTCAATAACTTGAAATTGCTTTGATGATAATAGTTCATGAAAACAACTATTGTCATCCACTAAGAAAGTTTCAATGATTGAAATAGAGTTTAGAACACTTAACCATCATTGTATTATGAACATAGTATGTGTTCTTGCATATATGTGATCCATGACCGAACTATAGTATGCATACCCGTATGCACTGCATAGTTGTGAAATTCAGTAGCTAAGTACATACTGCACGCCATCTTGTGAAGGGTTTGGGTCCTAAATTTCTATTGTTTTGGAAGTATGCACCGTTTGCATATTGAACCTAAACTCAGACTCAGAAGCTATTTTATGTATGCGTCCCGTTTGCATACTTGATTGGTTAAAGTTCTAAAACGAGTTTGTTCATGAACTAATACATTTATATAATAAGGAATGCATTCTATGCAAACCTGGCTATAATGTTCATGAATTGATTCAGTGAATCAAACCGATTTTGCTTCAATTGTGTTCTTGTATACTTCTATGAGAATATAGTAATTGAACAAATCTATAACTAGTTTCATTTAAGTCATTTGAACTGGTTGTGGTTAAGATGAATAAGGTTGATATGAGAGTGTTCATATAGCTAACCTCGGTTAACTACTGTTGAGCCAACCTAGTATACACGTTTAGGTACGTTTACTCAAAACTAAATGAAGGTACATTTCATTTGTGTATAACAAGATATGAAGATAAATTCGATCTAACAATTGAAAGATATTAGCTTGAGTCTAATCGGGTTTTCATCTAACTGTGAATATTGAATGCTTTGTTAGCAAGGTAACTTAGATTGCAAACCCCGATTTGAAAACTATATAAGTGAAAACTCTAGCGATCGAAAACCTAATGCTCACACTTTCTCGTGTGATACTAGTTGCGACTAGAGTCGATTCTCCTTTAACCTTAGGTTTTTCACGAAACCCTGTAGGTTAACGACTTAAAGACTTCATTGGGATTGTGAATCCAGACCCAACTATTTTCTCTGTAGTTGCGTGTTCTGATCTTACTTCTACTATCATGATTGAGTATTATCTTTGCTAAGATTTGCTTGAGATTTATCTCCGATAGGTAAGATTAAAAGTAGTCATAAACATCTTTGTCTTATCGTTTGTGATTCCACAATATCTTGTTTCTCTTCCATACGATTAAGATTATTGTGAGGTGATTGATAATACTAGGCTGTTCTTCGGGAATATAAGTCCAGTTTATCAATTGGTTCCTGTGCACCTTGATTTATCAAAAGACGGAACAAAACTCATAGGTATTTCTGTGGGAGACAGATTTATCTATTCCAATAGAATTTTCTTTGTGTGAGACAGATTTGTTTATCAAGTCTTCGACTTTGGGTCGAGCAACTCTTGGTTATGGGTGAGATCAACTATGGGAATCAAGTCGTAGAATCCTATGGGGGTTCGAGATAAATAAGGAGCGCAATCAGTACCTTGATCAGTGTGAGATTGATTAGGGATCAACTACATTCCTGTCCGAAGTTCATTGGTAGTAAGCTAGTGTCTGTAACGGCTTAATACAGTGTGGTGTTCAAAGTTGGACTAGGTCCCGTTTTTTTTTTTGCATTTGAAGTATAAATATGCTTGGGATACCTTAGAAACCGTATTTGAAAGAAATACCTGTGAAAAAGAAGCTAGGCTTCAAAAACTAAATTCTGATTAGGAAAACCTTCGTCTGGATGATAAAGATTCATTTGATGAGTTTAATTAAAAGTGTCTGAAATTGTTAATGCATCTTTTGCATTGGGTAAGGCTATTCCCGAAAAGGACATTGTGATGAAAATTCTCAGATCGCTGCCATCCAGATACGATTCTAAGAAGCATGCCATCGTTGAGGGAAATAACCTTACAACTCTTTCCAGAAATTCTCTGGTTGGGAAGTTAAAGATCTTTGATCATGAGCATACATCCAAATCAGGAAAGGATGTTGCTTTCAAAGAACAAAATAATACTAAAATACTTGACAAAAGTAAAAGTGTTTGCATCTCTAAAGATGATATTTCTGAGACTGATTCATCAGATGAAGATCTTGACAAGTCGGCCTCCTTGATCACTTTCTTTTGAATAGAAGTAAACGGTTCTCAGAGATAAACCTAAGTCATCTGTTAAACCTCATAATCATGTTCCTCCTAAAAACAGTTATATTGACGAAACTGATGATGAGGATATGCCACAGTGCTTTAAGTGTAAAGGATTTAGTCATTTTGCAAATAAGTGTCTGAATTGCAGAATATACACTGAAACAAAGGTCTTCTTTGCAACTCTTGATAAAATGTCCGATCACTATGATTCTAATTAGGACGAAAAGTCAAGTGTTGCACTTTCTATGTGAAAATATTTATTTTGATAATTGTAGTAATACATACATCAATCTTGATATTCTTTCAGAAGAAACCTCAACCGTTCTGGAAGAAAAAATTGATTTATCTTTTCTGCTGGAAAATCTCTGTCTGATATTTCAGGTTCAATATGTGTCTAGCTGCGTACACATCTTTGGCGTCTGAACCATCTTCCATGTTGACATGTTCTTATTGTTCTCTCAAGGGTCATGAACTCTCAAAGTGTTTCAAGTACAAACACAAAATAAGATAGGTCAACAAATTTCAACGAAGAGCAAATCGATTAGCAAACAAGCTCAAACTTGTTCAAAAATCATATGAGGTATGTAAACTCATCTCATCTTCAAGAAGTTAGTTTCCAAAAGAAAAGACTAGACCACTAGAGAGAAAAGTGCGGTCTAAAATGTCTGAGAAACAGGGTTCCATGAATTCCTTTCAAAAAGGTTATGGTGGAAAAATTATTGTTCACCCCAGCACAACTTGATAGTGTTAATTGGTGCATCTTGTCTCGTGTGCCTGTTCAAAAGAGACAAGATTGTGCACACCTTAGGCTTTGGGAAAAGAGAATTGTTTTAGTTTTTTTTTTGGTTTTACTGAGTTTTTGCCAATTTGGAATTCTCCCAGTTTTCATATCTAATTGATATTGAAAGGGACTTCCCTGTTTAGTCAATAAAAGAGGGTTATTCTCGACAATTCTACCCTCTTTAGGGTTGAGAGTTGTGTGAGCGTGAACTAGTGTGTTTAAAGGTTCTGTAACCCTACATTCCTTTTTCCTCCTCTTGAAACTCTTTTTTATCATAAGACCGCTTGTTGAGATTATCTTGTGATTTCCTCTCACAATTCCATACGTATGGATACTCCGGGCATTATGTCTTATGATGGAAAAGATGTTAATATGATTGTTAAGCCATCAATCATGAAGGAAAAAGATACATCTCCGTTACCTCCAACTTTGAAAAGAAAAAGAAGGAATGTGAGGAAGCCAAGAGTTGTTCCTTTAAATTCTTTGAAGTTTTCTGGTGTTCTTGAAGAATTGAAGGAAACAAGGAAGGAGATTCAGCAAATAAAGGCTATTGTGTTGAGAACTCTTGAAATTCATAAGGCCTTGGTTCGACACCAGTCTAGAAGGTTTGTTGGAATTGACTCCTTTCTTCATGAACCCTATGTTCCCATGGCTGTGACGACAAGGAGTTGGGGACGATAAAGAATTTTTCGAGAGGTCTCAATGTATAGGAAACTTCTTATGAGAATTTATTCTTGTGTTTTTAAGAAGGATAACTAGGGTTTGGAATAGCCATTATTGTGAGTACACATAGCTATTGCCAACGTTTTCATCTTGCAATGTTTTTAGATTTATTTATTTAAACTCTAACTTATTTGGAAGATGATTTTTGCAGTATAAATATTTATGGTTTTATATATTGAAAATTGTTATGGGATATGTTGTTTACGTCCGTGAACCTTGACTGTCCCATATATGTTCAAAAGTTAACTCTATTACATGTCGGTATGAAAATATTGATAAAAAATAGAATGAACTTTGACTACAAAAGTTAAGCCTATTATGTCATTATGCAAATATTGATGGAAGATAGGATGAACTTTTGTTTCCAAAGATTGAGTCTATTATATGTCATTGTGTAAATAGTGATGAAAAATAGAATGAAACTTTGATTATTCTGTGAGATCTTTCCACGATCCACATCTTTATGTATGTACTTTGTAGCGACTCCTGTAAGTTCTCTTATGTTGAGTATGGCCAATTGAATTGATCATTTCCTTGTGGTTAATTCAATTGAGATTTTTGGATACAAATTCATGTTTCATGTGATTTGTTAATGTCCAAAGAAATCCTTCTTTTCTTGTGAAAGTAAGGTCGCTCTTGTTGTTCTTTCGGGAATGACATTTTATGGGGGAGTTCTTAATTGAACTTGTGCTTAATTTCCAAATATTTGTGGACCTGGCTTTGTGGAATATTGTGGGAGTTTTCTTGTATCTTTATAAACTCCTTGATGAATACACTAAGTTTTGACTATGTGAAATCATCAAAACAAGTTGGTATGTTGTTCTCTTTTTGGTCATGAAGTATCTCTATGAAAATTTCATGAGGATTCCACTAGTTTTCGTACCTTTTCCAACTTGTATTGACAAAAAAGGGGAGAATTAATGTGTAGTTCCACTACAAATATTTACGGATCATTATGTAAGGGGGAATGGTTTTTACTGTGAGATGAAGTATTGACTAAGGGGGAGTGATACATATCACCATAGTATTGTTGTCACAGTTGTGATACAATTGAACTTTGATATTGTATAATAACAATGATTGAGAGCAACTATTTTCTCATTGTTATAACTACGTGTTGATGGTGGTTTTTGGCTCAGGGCTAAATTTGTAAAAGTCTATCTACCTGACCCGGCATCAGATGTAGTAGACATTGATATGTCTATATTCCACGGGGAATTTGGAGAATACATCAAAATCTGACAGTACCTATGTCTCTATTCACATTATATCGAAACTCAAGCTCCCAGATGAACCTGTTCACTAGTATAGAGCCTAATGAGTGTATAAGCTCCTAAATGCATTACTCATAAATGTCAGAGCCTCTGAGTACTTTTCTTGTGCTTATGTTCCCTACGTAACCCTTAATATTGGTATGGCATGACCAGATTGTGTTCACTCAGCAGAGTAGCACTGGACCTCCAATGCCAAGGTTAAGGCCCTTGCACAAAATACTCAATAAAGCAAAAGAATAACAGAGTCATGAGTAAGAGCAACAATGAGGGGAGCGTGGCCATGCATAGGCTAACTAGCGCCACTTGGCCACGCCCATGCTACCTAACCGTCCCTACTCCTTTGACGACCAATCGGGTCGCTTTAAACCGCCTTGCACTCCCATGAAGTTGTGGCCGGGCCCATACTCCGGCCATATTCCCATCGACCAATCAGGTCACATTAAACCTTCCACGCACTCAAAGGGTAGCCACTCCCATGCTTGGCCGACCTACTTTTATCGACCAATCAAAGTCGCTCTAAATGCGCCATACACATTTAGAATGAGGCCGCCCCATGTTGCTTGCCGTCCCCCTTTCCATCGACCAATCAGTCCTTTAAATCCGCCACTTGCACCGGAAGTGTGGCCACGCCCTTGGCAGTTCATTTCCATCGACCAATCAATCGCTCAAATGTGCCACACATTTGCGAATGAGGCTGCCCCCATGCTGCTTGGCCCCTTTCCATCGACCAATAAGGTCGCTTTAGATCCGCCACGGTGGCACCGGGGTGGCCCACACTTGCTTTCCTAGGACCCCCTTCCCATCGACCAAATCAGGTCGCTCTAAACTTTCCACACGCACACCAGTGTGGCCACGCCTGCTTTGGCCGGCCCCTTTTTTAATCGACCAATCGGTCGCTCTATAATCTTCCACAGTATTAAAGAGGCAAAGTTGCCTGAATGGTCACAATGCCAAATTGACTTTCCAAAAGTCGCGCTAATACGCTAATTGGCATGCCAAACATGCCGAACGTGGCAACTTACCATAAATAGCGCACCAATGTGCTAACCCACTTCTTGTTCATGGCCAAACGCCATAACATATTCCAATTAGGGTATTCCAAACACGGCTCTGCCTTAGTGGCGTTAGTCCTAACCATAATTTCGATCGTGGCTAATTACGCCCACTTTGGCCCTATAACATGCCATGAGCCATTGGGACCCGCCAAACCCTAAAAATGGCGCCATTCTATAACCACCAGGGCCATCCTTGCGTCTGTGGTTATTCTCCTATTATGGCCTGCCATAATTCCTTTAATGTGGCTATGACTCTAATTGTATAAGACACCACCATGACGCGGCCATGTTACACACGCTAATTAGGGTTTCGATATGCCAAACCCTAATTTAGCTAAAGTTGCCACGCAACTAAGTCGCACTCCCAAGGCCTTAAAGTTTGATTTAACAATGGGACAATGTTGCCGTGAGGGCTTATTTGGGTCCTAACACTAATATGCTAAAATAAAACGCCATGAAAGCCATGACCACCGGCATGCCAGCTATGCCATGGCTCGCTGTACGCCACCATGCCAATGACGCTACTTTGCTATACAACAAGATATGGCCATAATCAATGGACATCCTTTCTCATGAGATGCAATCTCACCCGTCCAAATCGCCACCTAACCGAGACTTGGGCAAGTTTTAAGCGACAATCCACTTAAATCTCGGGTGCCATGGCTTTCATGACGCCCACTTATATCACCGTGCCACTGGCATGCACGAGCTATACCAGTCATTCCACAGTGCCATTGGCATACACCAAAAACGTCAATGTGCCATTACCAGGCGCCAACAGAAGGTAGTCATAATCAACGGCTACCCTTCCTCATGAGATGCAATCTCAGCCATCCAATTTCGCCACTGAACTGACGGACTTGTGGCAAGTTTTAGGCGACTAGCCAAGACGTGCCTAATAGCATCACATGCTATTTTCCTACGGCAAAACTCTTGACTTTGACTTTCCGCACATAGCAACCTGCTACACGTTTTCCAGGAAAACACTCGATTTCATCAAACATGTCACAAACTAGGGGATACTCATCAGGGTATTGGTCTGGCGGTTTACAGCGTGCAATAAGGTCTACCCAAACTATGAGCTATAACAGTGAGACCAAAACCTATCCATGTACCATTTGTGGTAACCAAAGTCACATTGGACCTCAGTGTCTCCTGTTTTACCCTAGTGAAACTACCCGTGACCAGGTTAATGTCTTACATGGAGGTATGAACTCTAGATATGAGGGTCGACCCAAGTTTGATCCATACTCTAATACCTATAACCCTGGTTAGAGACATAATCCTAACTTTTTGTGGTTTAAAGGTGCCTATCAGGGTGGCCCATCTAGCAACCTACCACCAGGTTTTCCTAGGAATCAACCTCAAGAACCAAGTACAGTTGATCCTAAGTTGATGTCTTGAGAGGAATCTATGAAAATTTTATCCCAAAGTATTGTCCAGAGTAACCAGAAATTCGATGATTTTGTCTTGTTGAGTCAGCATAACCAACAAAACAATGACTGAGCTATTGCCAACTTAGAGACTCAAATAAATCAACTTTCAAACAGGTTAAATGATAGGGAGGACGGGATATTTCCCAGCCAAACGACTCCAAATCCGAAAGGAGTTAACCAGGTTAATGTATCAGGTAGTTCTAACCAAAATGAACATATCAAAGCAGTTATCACCCTTAGGAGTGGTAAAACTTTAAAGAACTCGGTAGGACCACCTAAGGATAGTAATCCAGCTAAAAAAGAGACTGAAGTTGACCAAACTTCGTCTAAAGATCCTAATGGGCCTGAGAGTGCTACGAGTCCAAGTGAGGAAGATATCCTTGAAAGAGTGTACATACCACTGCACCATTTCCTCAGAGACTCGCTAAGAAAAAGCCTAGTACATATACTGAAATGCTAGACATCTTTAAGCAAGTTAAGATCAACGTTCCCTTGTTAGATGCAATAAAACATGTACCGGATATGGCAAAGTTCTTAAAATATATGTGTATTGTCAAGAGAGACGCGAGTGTCCATAAAAAGGCATTTTGACCCAACAAGTTAGTTCCATAATCTCACAAAAGTATCCAGTCAAATTTAAAGATCCTGGTTGTCCTACTGTCACATGTGTTATAGGTAGCCAAAAGATAGAAAGTGCTCTTTTAGATCTTGGGGCTAGTGTGAATCTTTTACCGTTCTCGGTATATGAACAACTTGGACTAGGTGAGATGAAACCAACTAGGATAACACTACGGTTAAGTCGATAGGTCATCAAAATCCCATGGAATTATTGAAGACGTTTTGGTTCAGGTAGAAAACTTTATCTATCCAGTTGACTTTGTGATTTTAGACACTCAACCTGTCTCTAGTAAAGATATCAATATCCCAATCATCTTAGGTCGTCCGTTTCCATCCATTACAAATGCAGTCATACATTGTCAAACCGGCATAGTAGAATTTTCCTTTGGGAATCGGAAAATGTCGGTGAACGTTTTTAAGGCGTTACAAGCCCCACCGGACCTATGAGTATATATGCATGCTTGATTCTCTAGTTGAGAATAAATTTACCACCAATAATGTTAGTGATCCTTTAGAGTCGTGCTTGGCCCACTTTGGCGCCTACTATGATGAGGATAGTCATTTTGAAGAAGTTAATGCGTTGTTAGATTCTCGCGCGCAATGAATTATGGAAATGGCAACGAAACCGAACCTCTTCCATGCCGAACATAGATTAACCCCTCCCATAAGCAGTAAAGGCCCCCACCCTTGAATTAAAGCCGCTACCAGATACACTGAAATATGTATTTCTTGGTAATGAGAATACTCTTCCTGCCATAATTGCCTCTGACTTAGAGCCCGATTAGGAAAGTAGACTAGTTAGTGTTCTCCGAGAGCACAAGACTGCAATTGGGTGGACTATAGCATATTTGAAATGTATTAGTCCTGTTGATTATATGCACCACATTTATCTAGAAGAGGGTGCCGAAACTTCAAGAGAACTGCAGAGACGTTTGAATCCTAATATGAAGGAAGTTGTTCGCACTAAGGTGCTCAAGTTATTAGATGCGGAGTATCATATACCCCATATCGATAGTAAATGGGTGAGCCCTGTCTAGGTTGTCCCAAAGAAGTCTGGAATTGCAGTAGTTACGAATGAGAACAATTAATTGATCCCTACCCTTGTTACCACCGGGTGGAGAGTATGTATAGACTACCGTAAGCTGAACTCGACATCTATGAAAGACCACTTTCCTCTACCATTCATCGACCAGATGTTAGAAAGATTAGATGGCCACAACCATTATTGTTTCCTAAATGGATATTTTGGTTATAACCATTTAGGAACAACTTTTACATGTCCTTTTGGTACTTTTGCTTACAGGCGTATGCCTTTTGGGTTGTGCAATGCACCTGCAATATTCCAACGTTGCATTCTTAGTATCTTTTCGGACATGGTTGAGCGATTTCTCGAGGTCTTTAAGGACAATTTTTCTGTTTGGTTCCTCTTTCGATGAATACTTGCACCACCTTACACTAGTTCTAGAACGTTGTAAAGAAAAGAACTTAGTCCTTAATTGGGAAAAGTATCATTTTATGGTTAAATCTGGAATAGTGTTAGGACATGTGGTGTCATCTAAGGGAATAAAAGTTCATAAATCCAAGGTTGAACTAATTTCAAAACTAAGACCACCTAAGAATGTAACAGATGTTAGATCTTTCCTTGGCCATGCTGGATTTTATCGTCGTTTCATCAAATACTTTAGCAAGATTGCCTTACCTCTGTCGAACCTACTTGCTAAAGATACTTCCTTTTGATGAAGCATGTGTTGCAACTTCCTAGAGCTTAAATCATTATTGACTTCTCGCCTTATCATCCAACCACCGCATTGGAACCTCCCATTTGAACTCATGTGTGATGCGTCCGATTATGCAGTTGGAGCTGTCCTTGGACAACGACGTGATAAAGCACCTAGTGTGATTTATTATGCTAGTAGGACCTTAAACGATGCCCAGTTGAATTACACAACCACTGAGAAAGAAATGTTAGCCATCGTTTTTGCTTTGGAGAAATTTAGATCATATCTCCTAGTGGTCTAAGGGCATAGTCTATTCCGATCATGCTGCACTCAAATATCTCCTTTAAAAGAAGGACTCCAAACCAAGGCTGATTAGATGGTGTAGATAGTGGATTTTCGACAAGGGCTAAAATCGTAAACCCATAATTATATATGCTCCTGATCCAGCAATCAGATGAGTATCAAGGCTCATGTCTTTTATCGAAAGCGTGAAAGCTTGTGCCACGAGAACCTCTGACTGAGAATACTGTCTCTCAGAGTATGTGTAGATGTATAGTCTCTCAGCTGAGGCAACGACATATCTCATGAATACTGAGCAATTTTAGTGATCACTTTTATATAGAATTGAAAGATTAGGCGGCTCCTAGACAGCTTGCCTGCTAGTATAGAGCAATAACGTCTTCAGGATGTAACAATGTTTTCCCTGACTATATAAAAGAAATATGATGCTTCAATAAGCTCATATCACTCGACTCCTGAATAATTAATGCTCCTAGACGATCGTACTAGTATAGAGCCATCAATTAATTATTCCTAAATCATCAAATTCATCAACTGAATCCCTGGAAAATATTCTATGTTTTCCATAATATTTCATTACTTCAATTTATGGTTCTTCCCAGCAGAATTCCATGGGTTAGTAATAAATATTCAACACACGGGCATATGAGCACTATCGAATACGCCCCGACCAAAACGGTGCAAGTGTCTCAGCAATAATGCACTAACGAGCCCCTGATTACACAAACGAGCATTCCAAAACATGAAAGAATGATGAACCTATGCAAAATAGGAAGAAAATAATAAATAATAAAATATTAGTCAAGGCGCTATGGATCGGGGCTCACTGGGCTTGGTCACGCGTGACAAATTCCCACGTCCAAATTTATATTATATCATATTTTTATTATTTTCCTTGATCTCATGAAAATCTCTTCATTTGAACAAATATCCTTCGTTTTAAGGAAACTCCTTAGTTTCTTGGTGTTTCCTTCGCATCAAGGAAATAATATAAAATTGGCAAAGGTGTCGTGGGACCGTGTCTACTAGCTTGCTCCTGGCTACGCCCTAGTTATGGCCTGGTCCCACACCTCATGATTCCTCATTATTTTATTATTATTTCCTAATCTCATGAAAACTCCTTGATTTCATGATATTTCCTTTAAATCATGAAAAATAATATAAAAATTAGGAAACTCGTGGGACCGGGCCCTAGCCGGCCCCACACGCCCTATAGGGTTTTTTTTTTTTTTTTTATGTTTCCTTTGATCCCATGGATTTCTTGATTTCATGATATTTCCTTCAAATTATGAAAATTCCTTCAAATCATGGAAATAATACATAAAATTAGGGAAAACTCACGGACCCAGGCCTAGTCGGCCGACCATGCCCAAGCCGGTCCCACATGCCCTTATTTTATTAATGTTATTTGTTTCCTTCATCTCATGGAAACTCCTTCACTTCAAGGAAACTCCTTGATTTCAACAAAAATCCTTAGTTTCAACAAACTCCTTGATTTTATGATATTTCCATAAAATCATGAAAAAATATAACAAAATTAAGGAAATGCTATGGACAGGGCTCATTGGCCGGCCGGCCATGCCTTGGCCATAGCCGGTCCCACACTTCATGATTCCTTCATTTTTTTATTATTTTTCTTCATCTCATGAAGTTTCCTCAGTTTTAGCAAAAATCCCTGATTTCTTCATATTTTCCCAAATGATTGCTCAAACGCATATCAGAAAATATCAAAATTCTCAGGACTGAGACGCGAACACTTTGGTTACATCAGCATATTACCTTGACCGACCAGGGTTGGCTCTTTGGCTTGCAAGAGGCCGGTCCCTCATATTTTCATCATTTGACCTAATTTGTTCATATTAGGTTCAAACTCTTCTGAACAATTTTGGGAATTCCATGAAATGATCGTCAGTCGATCCCATGACCACTCAAGGAGGGTTTCATGACCCCTTGGTCGGTCCCTCATCTCTTCATAATTAATTAGGTTTTATCACCTAAGGCTCGAATGAGCATTATTTTAATAATAAATGATTAAACCAAGATTTAATCATCTTTTCATCAACAAATCGAAGCCAAGTCTTCAAGAGACCTTAGTATTTGCTCACTTGAGCATCTGGGCACTACATGGTTGACCCATAATCCCATGTAGCCGGTCCCCCATTCACTTCGTGGTTAATTTTCAATAAACCATCAATTGATCGAATTAGGGTTTTGAGTCCAAGGTTCATAATTCCAGATTCAAACGCTAATACTTTTACAACGATCTCATGGTCAACATTTTATTAATTATACTTGGTTCAAATACGTATTTAAATTAATATTTAATATTTTATTTGATTATGCTACCAATAATTCATCAAACGAGCAACATTTGCTTGGATGAGGCAATATTTGCTCAAACCAAGGAACATTGGTTCAACCATCAATATTCAACAATTTGCTCGAATGAGCAATATTTGCTCAAGTTAACTATGTTTATGCATACGTTATACCTGCTGTCTCAACAGACATGTTCAATTCATGAGTCTCGAACTTTTTCAAATCACGTTCGACTCAACGGTGTAAGGACTCATCGTCCCATGGAGTCATGAAGTCATTAATCGACTAAATAAATACACGTCTTCCTCGCGACTCCACTATCACGAGACGTCAATCGTGTCACATGGGGATATTAACTAGGGTTTTGGTCCTAAGGGTCTACGACACGTGTGTTCATACACACGATGAGAATGTGAGCAAGTCGTGCAATCGCTGAAGGAGTTAACAAAGTAGTGGGTGGAAAATCGACCAGAGTCTCCGCACGTTGAGCAACCCGGTTTTAACACGATTTCCACTTCTCTACTCTTTGATCCCATCAACTCTGTCACACTTCATGGGATCATGGTGTTTACAATTCTAGCAATATAAATAAGTCTCTCAATCATGATTGAAAAACAAGACAATCTCAAGTCAAATGATAAACACGAGATTAATAATTCAATATCCGAGCAATTATTATCAACAAAAGCAAATTCAATCATTCTGAACTTATCTTATTTTCTGTAATACACAACATACCTACAATCTTCGATCACCATTGATCTCACACATTTCTCGACTTCCCTCATCTGAGATCGACCCATCCTCTCTTGTGACCGACCACTACGGAACGCCATTGTCTTGGTTTAGGCCGGAGTACTACAGATTGATCTCTCGAATTCAAAGCACTCCATTCTTGCAGTGCATCTGTGTGAGGTTTAACAATTCGATCGGTTCAAGGAGTTTCCTCCGCACGGTCGTCTCCTCAATTCCGTAAAAACAACAACTTGTTTTGCCCCATCTACAGATTGGCGACCACGGTGGGGAGATCATTCTCTCGGTTGCAATCTCACTTCTCAAAAGATGGTCGATCTTAGGTCCGGTTCTTACCAATCCGGATTCAACACCTTGCCTAATATTGCAAGCTCTAGTGGTACCGCCAACACCACTCCTCCGGCGCAACCTGCCACTACCACTCCTACGACAATATACTCTTCGGCCGGTCTCCTGGAGAAATCAGAGAAAATCCACCTACCATAGGTGATCTTATGAAGGTGCAAGAAACTCTTGCTAAAAATCGACCGACATGGCTGCCACTTTCAGAAAAGAACTATTCAACTATCTCAAGACTCTACGGACAAGATGTCGGAAAACTCGGGGAGAAAGTAAAAGCTAAAGAAACGTCTTCAGACGTTGATCCCGAGGTCACTCCGATCCATGTAGTAGACGATGAGGAAATTCCTAAGGCTGCAGATAATCCACCAACAAAAGAACCATCCAGTTTCATCACTCGTGAAGACATGGAACGTCTTTTGGAAGATCATGGAAAAGACAAAACACCCTCTGTCCATCGTCACCAACCTCCAAACCCCTATCATGCTACGCAAAGGATTCCTCTCGCAAAAGGTTGCACCTCTCCAACCTTCACACTTTATGATGGAACAGGCAATGCTTGAGAACATGTTTCTCGATTTCTGGAAGCACTTGGTGAACATGAACACAACCATATTGTCCGTCTGAAGGAATTTTCGAAGTCTCTGAAAGGCAGGGCATATACCTGGTACAATAACATCGCACCATGAAGCATCAAAGTTGGGGAGAGATGGTCAATGCTTTCTAGAAAGTATTTCTTCGTTTCTAGAAAAATTACCCTCTTCCGATCTAGGAAGGATGTTTCAAAAGGAGCAACTAACATCCTAACGATTATGTGAAAAGATTCATATTTCAAGCTTTGGACTACCATGATCCAAAACGTCAGAGAGCAACAACTCGTGGACTTGTGCATCAATGGAATGATTCCAAATCTATAGAGCCTTATTGGAAAATCTCGGGTTTCAGACTTTCGAGAACTTCATGAAGCGGCCAAGAGATCAACAACTACTGCACCTGCTTTATTAGAGATAGCTAAGACTACAAAATCTGAAGAAGCACGAGAAACTCGAGGGAAGCGGACGTTTAATCAACAAATAATACAACCTCCAACCTTCCACAAATGTTGTTGCAAAAGGGAGTAAACGAAAAGCCGAGCCACAGCGCAAACATACTTCCTCAACTCCTTCAAAAGCACAAAAGAAGGATAATACGCAAGTTCCTACTCAACACAATAAGATGATCCCCAGAAGCACCCGATTTCCCCTCTGCTCCATTGAAGAAGTTATTGAACTTCTAGACGCTTTGGATTCAAGATCGGTGCAATCAAACCGCCATATGTCAAGAAAGAACCAATCAAGAGGCCCTGGAAAATCCTCAAGTACGTCGCTTTCATAAGTTCGTCAACCATACCACAAGTGATTGTAGAACTTTGAAGCGCATATTCAAAGAAAAATCGAATCGGGAGAACTCAACTTGGGAACCGAAGGAGTACACGAGATCCTCTCCCGTGGAATGTAGGATCCAAATATCGCAACAACGACACACCAAATAAAAATCTCATCAACAACGATTGCGAGGGACGTCGTAAAATAATACCAGGGAATGACATAACAGATGACAACAAAGTAAACATGACTAAAGTGTGGTAATTTAGCGAAATTAAAGATGTTTGAAAATTAACATTTACAAGCTCACGAGGTTACCGCAAGCCATATCCGAAATTAAAGGACAACTTAGTCACATCCACTATGTAAACACCTATATAAAGAGGAGAGCAGAGAGAGGGGGACAATTTGTAAGAGAGAGAAGATACACAATTAGGAGAGAGAGACTTTATTTTATCATCTTCTTCCCCAAATAATTAGATCTAGAGCTCTATCAAATATCCATTAATGGAGATTCTAAATGTAATTTTGATGTAACCTCAACAATCATAGTGAAGAACCATGGATGTAGATCACATTGATCAACCATGTAAAAAATCCTTGTGTCCATTTTATAATTTTAGCACTTTAATCTTTATTTTGGGTTATGAAATAGATTTAGATCTAGAAAATATTACATGGGGTGTGTTGTGGGATTTCCTGCAACTACATTTTGGCGCTAGAAACAGGGACGCGTAAAGGATTTATCCTTCCTGTAACTTGTTGGTTCAAGAAGATTCGGTGTTGATATTTAATTTCTATGGATACTTGAAGTCATTGATAGGTGTAGAATACACCGTATTTACTATATAGAGTTTATGCTTTCTTTGCTATTTTTTCGTGTGAATTATGTATCTTATGTTTGCTTTTGTTATCATCTTCAAGTGGCGAATAAGAGAATAAGGAAAAAGTTATGAGTTAATTTCGCAGAGAAGTTCTTGAACAATTGGTCCAGAAAACAACATGTGTGTTTGTGGTCGCAAGTTCGAATTCGCCTGCGAGCATAGTTTTCTTCTTTTTACAGAGGACGAAAAAATGAATAATATCGCAAAGTTGTTTCATAATTTCGCAAACAAGAGGCAGCACAGTTGGTCACCTGCGAAGTTAATGAGTTCATGGTCGTGTGTTTAAATCCCAACAAATGTGTATTTTTCGCATGGATATTTCGCAAGGGTATTTCGCACAGAATAAAGTAGGTTATTACTTCGCAGAGATAATTCGGAAATAGAAGCCAGCAAAGTTGGTCAGAGGTAAAGACAATGAGCTTGAGCTCGCAGGTTCAATTCCTACCTCCCGCGAATTTTCGCATCTTTTTTGGACTACCAGAGAAAGACAAGTTTTAACAAGTGTGCAAGAATTTCGCATAAGAAGAAGCTTACAAAGTTGGTCAGGAGGCGTGAATGCAAGTAGCAGGTCGCAGGATCAATTCTTGCTTCTCGCACATTTATTTTTGTTACGCGAAATTTCGCATCGGACTTTGATTATTTCGATCGAAGAAAGTTGATGATTATTTCGCAAATTAATTTCGCAAGAGAGGGTTAGAACAGTTGGTATGGTGCGAGAATATGCAAGAGGCAGGTCAAGGGTTCAAATCTCATTTCTCACACTTCTTTTTGCTGCGCGATAATTACATTTCTTTGTGCGACATTCATACATTTCAAGGATGCCAATTTCGCAAGCAAGTCATATACTTCGCAAGAGACGACGAGCAACGATGACAATCACATGAAAGCTAAGTACCACTTCCTTGAACACTTTAATTTATACTAAGAACGAATAAAAAGATTTTTGATTTGATTTACAAAAAGCGATTCAATCACAAGATTATAAAGATTACTAAGATTTCAAGAGTACAAAGACTTAAAAATTACAAAGATTTCGAGATTTCAAAATCAAGAAAAATTCAATTTATATGTTTCTCTAGAGTATCTCTTTACAGCAAAAAAAAAAAAAAAAAAAAAAAATCAAAATTACAAAGATTTCAAAGATTCGAGAAAAATCTCGCAGATCAATTTATATATATTTCTCTTGAATATTTACTTTGCTTCAAATGATATGATATTTAACATGAAGATATGAGAATGAAAGAATGAATGAAAGAAAAGAATGGAAGAAAGAATGAATGAAAGAAATGACCGAAATGAAGGAATGAATGAAAGAATGAAGACATGCGAGAATGGAAGAATGAATGTAAGAATGAAGACATGCGAAAATTTCGCACAGAAAATGACAAGAGATTATCAAAGATCAGCGAAATTACAAAAGAGCTTATATGCAGAAGAATCAACAAAATAATCAGATAGAGGCGAACCTACTATGGCGAAATCAAAATTTCGCAAGAGGCAAATGTACCTAAAGTGCGTCATAGTAGGGGTACCTATTACATATAAAGAAAAATTGACAAAATAATCAGAATGGGACGAACCTTCATGGCGTACACCCTAGTTCGCGAATAAAATTTCGTAAGAGGCAATGTACCTAAAGTGCGTCATGTAAGGGGGTATCTGTAAACGTGGCTCAGGGAAAAGGTTACACCGCCCCTGGAACCTGAGTCATGGAGATTGGGGGTAATAACACCCATCCAGGAGAGATACCTTGGATTTCCAACTATATATATAAGGTTATACCCTGGTTGGAAGACCGAGGGTCTCTTCTAAGGAGTCAACATTTGACCAAGGCGCCGAGGTACACGGTTGAGCCAAGGGTGCCTGGGGCATTTGAAGTGTCTCGGCCATTCTTGGCAAGTCTCGGCTAATGCTGCACTCGGCCCAAAAAAAAACTCCACTTAGGGTGTAGTCTCGTAACCATAAGCCCTATAGGCAAAAGGGATAAGAGGCTACGAAAACAACTGGTTTTTGTTAAGACCGGATGGGAGGAGCTAGCCTTGTATGGCAGAAGTACGCCTCCTTGAAGGGGCAACCAGGGGGAAGATAAGGGCGGCACCCTCCATTAGGGAGATGATAGTGTCAAAAAAGACGCAAATGTCATGAGGCTTTATATTCGCAAGGATATTTAGGCTTATCATATTTGTGCAACAATCCTGAAGAGGCAAAAATACAAAAGAGTAGATAAGACGAGATCAATGGGTCATTGCATGCAAGTGTAAAGACGTCCTGCGATTTCGTCGCAAAGACGGCAATGTCATGGGGCTTTACGTTCGCAAGGATATTTAGGCCTGTCATATTGTCGTAAGAGAAATATCCTGCAGAGGCAAAAATATTAAAGAAATGATAAGACAAGATCAATGGGTCATTACATGAAAGTGTAAGGACGTTCTGCGATTTTGTCGCAAAAATGAGAGGTGGCAAAATAAGACCTTTAACTAGGAAGGCAAAATAAGACCACACAAGAGAAATGATAAGGCAAGATCAATGGGTCATTACATGAAAATGTAAGGACGTCCTGCGATCTTGTCGCAATGACAAAATTCAGCTAGAAACATCTGCGAGATTATGCTTAATCTTCCATTTGAATACAAATAACAGAGGAATAAACAGTGGAGACAGTAAAAAAAAAAGAAAAGAAGATACAATGAGATAAAGATGGACAAAGAATAAAAGCAAGAAAAATGAAGCACAAGCAAAATAACATGCGAGGAACAATAAGTGCGTGAAGAAGAATGCATATACTAAAGACAAGAATTTCGCAGGATTATTCAGGATTTCGCAGGGTTATTCATAATTTCACGAGATTATTCAGGATTTCGCAGGATTATTCAGAATTTCGTGAATGTGTTAGAATTTCGCATGAATGTGATTATTTCGCTCAATTATTTCGCATAATTATAAGCAACTTGAAGAGATCAAACAATCACATGAGCACAAAACATGAGACAGAGGCAAGATAAGAATGAAGAAACAATTCGCTCAATCAACATTTTCTCAAGGATTCTACCCTCATAGATAAAGAACAGAGGCAACTATGGATAACCAAGAAAACATTTTATGTTCTTTATCTTCTCGGCAAGAATCATTTTCAAAGAAGACGTTCATTAATGAATAACAAGAATCTTCACCAATAAGTGAGTAATAATTTCGCAGGAATAGAGGCAATATTTCTTATTCTCATTCAAGGACGGATACTTCTTATATTTCGAAGATTGAGTACTTCTTATACTTCAAGGATACTTCATACTTCTTATACTTCAAGGATGCTTCGTACTTCTTATACTTCAATGGTTGATACTTCTTATTTATTTCGCAAAGCTTGTAACTTCGCAAAAGAATAGAGGCAAGTACGTACTTTTCAAGTCCGAGTATTCTTTCGCTCGTTCCTTCATCAACAAATATCAAAGATTACTCCAACATCAAGCATCTCGCACTAACAACTACAACAAAGAGGATTTTTCCTTAAAAATTGCTCTTCAAGCAATATTCAAGGAAAAAGAGGCAAGATGTAGGATCCAAATATCGCAACAACGACACACCAGTGAAAATCTCATCAACAACGATTGCGAGGACGTCGTAAAATAATTACATGAATGACATAACACATGACAACAGTGTAAACATGACTAATGTGTGGTAATTTAGCGAAATTAAAGATGTTTGCGAAATTAACATTTACAAGCTCGTGAGGTTACCGCAAGCCATATCCGAAATTAAAGGACAGACTTAGTCGTCATCCACTATGTAAACACCTATATAAAGAGGAGAGCAGGAGAGAGGGGGGACACAATTTTGTAAGAGAGAGAAGATACACAATTAGGAGAGAGAGACTTTATTTTATCATCTTCTTCCCCAAATAATTAGATCTAGAGCTCTATCAAATATCCATTAATGGAGATTCTAAATGTAATTTTGATGTAACCTCAACAATCATAGTGAAGAACCATGGATGTAGATCACATTGATCGAACCATGTAAAAAAATCCTTGTGTCCATTTTATAATTTTAGCACTTTAATCTTTATTTTGGGTTATGAAATAGATTTAGATCTAGAAAATATTACATGGGGTGTGTTGTGGGATTTCCTGCAACTACACAGAACCTTTACTCTTTCTGAACCGCCTGTCAAGGAAGTAGTTCAATCCTTAATCGAGCATGTCTGCGAATTGCTATACTTATCAAAGGCTCAAAGGGGAGACATGTTTGTTGCATTGAATCACATCGTGTCAGGGAAGCGTTTGTTGATTCAAGAGACATTTCCTGAGCCGCCTTCAACAACAGACGAAGAAATGTACGACTCGGGACTTCTCACCATAGTCCATCTTAAGGGAAACGAGTTCAAACGAGCATTAATTGATGTTGGCACTGCTGTCAATGTTATCCCTCAGAAAACTCTCGGAGCTGCTTGGTATCACACGACAAGAATCCATTCATGCTCCGGTAAAAATCACGAGATCATGAAGGAACACCCATAGATGCTTATGGCCACATTACTCTCAAGGTGAACATAAACTCGGCACTGGACTGAAACAAAATTTTACATAGTCCGAGAAGATCCAGGATATGACATGATTATTGGACGTACATGGATTCATGTTGGAAAGTTGTAGTTGCAGGAAATCCTACACTACACCATTCACTAGAATTTACACAATTAAGTCATTTTAAGATCAATGATTATGATTTCTATTAATTGAATACTTGAATCTTTACAACATGAAATAGAAATGAGTTAAAGAATTACAATCACTCTGGAACTTTCTCTCTCTCAAAACTTGTCGAGGAGTTAGCTTCTCATGGGCTTGATACACAACATGGGTGTATTCAAACAAACTCTACTTTTGAGATCAAGCCGGGGTTGCTTAGAGAATTACCAAAAGTTCCATGGCATGGTAGACTGAAGATGAACAAAGCATCTTATGGACTTCCGCGCCATTGTCACGGCCATGCTATCCGAGCGGATGTTGAGGCGGATGGTGCAATGTTAAAAGTTTTCCGTTTCTCTTTGATGGATAGTGCTGGGGTTGGTTGTACTATTTACCTCACAGGAAGTGTCACGACATGGAATGGGTTGAAGAAACTCTTTTTAGAGAGATATTTTCTGCGTCAAAGAAATTTCTGCCAATTCGAAAGGGGGTGTGTGGGATGAAGCAAAATGTGGAGAATCCTTATATGAATGTAGGGAACTGATACAAGAGATTAGTGGCAAGACTGTCCTCGCCACCAATTCGGTGGCGCTATGATTATCCCGATATTTCTATGAAGGACTCCAATCAAGTGATAGGAATCTTCTTGGCGACTGCGGGTGGTGGTGCACTTGTAGTGAAGACGGTGGCACAAGCTAGAGAATTGATTGAAAGCTGTGGCGACAATGAGCTCCCGACAATTCTCTTGAGTCAGTGGTTCGGATGTGCTTCTTAGGAAAGTGAATGAAGTGAGGCGAGGTCGAGGAGCTTAGTCAGCAATTGGGTAACATAATATGATGCAACACAGTTGAAGCCGCGGTGATACCAAGTTCCCTCTGGCTTATGAGGACGAGCAAGCTAATGCGGTCTTTCCAAATCAACAAAGGCAGTACTGATCCCTACTCCAAACACTTACAATCGGGATGGAGGAGAGATCACCCCAATTTTAGCTATGCCCAATGACAAGGAAGCGGTTCAATGACACTGCAGCCATTTATCGAGGTGGTTTGACCTCAATGACAACAATTCAGTAAAGACAGCAATTTGTCAACAATAACAACAACCTCAAAAAACCTGGGGTCCAATATGGAAGAGTTCTTGCAAAATCTTTTATCTGAAAGAACGGAGAGTACGGTTAAGGATTTGCAAGCTTCCCGAGTTGTTCCCGTATGGCTGTTGAGTTGAATCCGATTGAAGGCACAAAATGGTGGGAGGCTCCCTTCGTAGCCTATCAACCCAAGAGGGTTTCAATGCAATTACGTTGAGAAGTGAGTACCGCAACTTGTACAACCTCGAAGTTGCGAGTTCGGGCACGGTGGAAACACCAAAGGAACTGTTTTGGAGGAGAAAAATGAGGATTCTCCCCAGGCTTTCCCAGAGTACCTATTCCCAACTCTAAAAACTCCAGGTTTACTACTTATGTTCCTCCTTTACCTTTCCCTCGCCAGTTACGAATTCCAAGAAGGAGGAACTAGAAAAGGAGATTTTAGACATTCTAAAGAAGATCCATGTGAACATACCACTCATAGATGCTATCAAGCAAGTTCCAAAGTATGCAAAGGTGTTGAAGGACTTGTGTACCAATAAACAAAGTCTCAAAGGTAATGAAGTGCTTAGTGTGGGGAGAATGCTTGACGATCTTACAACACAAACTCCCACTTAAGTACGAGGATCCAGGTAGCTTTGACATTCCGTCATAGTGGTAACACCACATTTAACAAAGCTATGTTGGACTTAGGTGCATCAGGTTAATGTTATGCCTGCAATCTATGTATAATTCACTTGATCTTGGGTCCTCTTAAAAAGTACGGAATTGTGTTACAATTGGCCGATCGTTCTAATGTCTACCCAATGGGTATTGTTGAGGATGTTCTTGTGCGGGTTAATCAACTTGTATTTCCAGGTGACTTTTGCGTGTTAGAGATGGATGAAGGTTCACCTAGGACTCGTCTCTTCCATTGCTACTATGGGCGTCCCTTCATGAAAGCGGCGAAAACCATAATTGATGTGGACAAGGAGACGCTAACTATGGAGTTTGATGGAGAAATAATACGTTTCAACATTTTCGAGACGATGAGATATCCTAGTGATGTCCAGCTCTTGTTTACTCCGTTGATGTGATGGACACATTGGCGCAACAAATGTTTGGGTTGAATGGTGTTGATACTTTGGAAACCGTGCTCCACTACACCCATTGACGATGGTTATGAGTATGGTGATGAGATTAAAGAAACCATTGGTTCTCTTGACTCATTACGGAGAAAAATCGGCAAATTAAGAATATTTCATATGCTTCTCTTTACCTTGCAATGATGAAAAACTTGCATCATGTTATTCAAATCTCCAAGTTTAGGAATTGAAACCTCTTCCAGATTACCTAAAGTACTTGTACTTGGGTGACAATGAGGACTTGCACAGTGATGTTTCTAACGAGCTTAATGAATTACGGGAGCAAAAACTTCTAAGGGTGCTAAGGGCAGTACAGACGGCCATAGGATGGACGATCGCCGATATCCCAAGGGTATAAGCCTCGCCATTTGTATGCACAAGATCCGTGTGGAGGGCGATGCAAAGCCTACTGAGGGAAGCGCAACGTCGTTTGAATCCTCCATGATGGAAGTTGTGAAAAAGGAGATACTCAAGCTTTTCGGACCGTGGGTGTTATCTACCCCATATCAGATAGCAAGTGGGTAAGCCGGTACAAGGTACCAAAGAAATCGGGTGTGGCGGTGGTGGAGAATGATAAGAACTAACTTGTCCCAACTCGTATGCATGCTCGGTTGGAGGAGTTTGTATTGATTATAGAAGTTGAATTCACACCACTAGAAAAGATCACTTTCCTTTACCATTGTTTATGGGTGAAAACTACTCCTGAAGAATTTGGTAATTTGGGGTGTGGATGAGGAATGAATTTAAACCTTAAACAAATGCCTTTGCGCGGTGAGTGCTTGTAGATTCGAGAGATCAATACGTGCAAGTCGGCCTAAACCAAGAAATGGGCGTTCCGGACTTGTTTCGGTCGCAAAGTGAAGGAGATGGGGTTGATCTTAGGGAGGGAGCGAAGAAGGTGTTGAGATTGTGAAGGTGTAGACTTGCTTATGACTTGTAACGGAAAGATGAACAAGCTTACGATTGGTGTAAGAAGGCTGCTAGGTGTTTCTCTTGTTGTTTTTCTCTCGTTGTTTGGAAATAGGGCGGAGAACCTATTTATACAAGTCATTGAGTCTTATTCCACGTCTCTCGTGGGAAGTGGAGAAGTGGAGTGATGGAGTAGTGGAGTTGTGCGTTGGTGATACACGACCGGCCTTGCCCACTTCTCTATGTTCATCTCTACTGAGTCCATGACTTCCTAACACGTTCTTGTGATGAGCGCGTTACTGCAGCTGCACTGTGTTAAACGCCATGACCAATACCCAGTATGTATCCCCAAGTTTGTGACATGATTGATGTGCGGAATGTGTGGATCGTGGATCCACGAAAGATAGCATGTAATCTTGAATTGAATAAGCTGCGTTGTTCGGGAAGTCGATACTTGTGAAGTATCGTGTGTATTTTATCCAGATGCTTGCATCATGGTGTGGTAAAGTGATGGGTAATGACACCTTACTAACCAATTAACTCTGACAGGTTTGTATAACCAAGGTTGGTGAAGTTGGACGGATGAGATGATCTTTGAGACACCCATCTACGGCCGTTGATGAAGTTAGGGTTTTGAAGAGGTGCGCGAGGCATCACTCTTGACTTGGTCGAAACCAAGCATGGGATACAACTTTGGCCTAACCGAGCCATACATGCGTGTAGATGGCATGATGGTGTAGGCGCCTATACCCCATTACCTCATGAAAGTATGATCACGGTCACTCAATTCATCCGGTGAAATCGAGTGGTCGAGATCGATTTGCGACAAAAACTAGTGCCGCGAGGACCGCGCGTCACACCCTCTTCGAGCGCACGTTCCAAGACGACCAATCTTGGTCGGTCTTGGCCGATTAACCTGGTGTGAAGGTGGTAGGCTGATGTTTACGCCTATACACGAATATCCCATGAAAGCGTGATCGCAGGCCATCCAGAATCGTCCGGTGAAGTTGAGTGGTCGAGATCGGTTGCGGTTTGGGAGGTGTGACCACGCTAGTTTGAGCGTGCGTTTTGGATTAGCCGGGCATGATATGCCTTGGCCGATCGACGTTAGGGAGATAGATGGGTCCACGGTGGTCATGCTTTGGTATGGCCGGGACTGCTTAATCTAATCTGGGACCCTCCATTCATCGCAGGAGAAGATGGGCGCTTCGTGATGCTCAAAACCCTAATTTTGGGTTTCAAAGCCGTGCGTCATCTCTTGTTTAGGCGACGATTTTGTCACGACCAAACATGGTTGAGTCTTGGCCGATTGGTCAAGTGTGTAGGCGGAGCCCACGGTGATCGTGTTGACATGCTCTGGGCCCTTTGAATCTACATCTACACCCTCCATCTATACCTGCGAAGATGGATGGTTGAGATTGTTTTGCGACACATGTAATATGCGCAAACCCTAATTTAGGGTTTCTCAGTCCATAATGCTTGGTATGAACGTTTTTGGCAAGCTAGGCCAATGGCCGACCGTGCGGAGTCGGCGGTGGGTATTCCATGCACGCAGGGGTGATGGAATTGATGCAGGTCATCCAATCATGCTTGTGGAGTTGGATGAGCTGCGATCATATCCTGACTGATCGTGCGGATGCTCAATCGGCTAGTATAACACAGGAGGGCTCAATCGAGCTAGTATAACACATCGAGAGTCGGCTCGTACGGGTATTTCGTACATGGTTTCATTATAATGCTTGGAGGTTCGTGCTTGCTCTGTAAGAGTAACACTCGGTCGTCATCATGCCGAACGATAATGAGTACAGGAAATCTGAGGCTGAGTTGCGATTAATTAATAATGCTAGAAATTCACCGGGGTATATGGGATTGTTGCTACATGCTCCAACCTGGATGAATTTCGTGTATTCATAGAATGGGATTGTTGCCACATGCTCCATTCTAGGTGAATTAAGTGAGGAGTATCAACACTTATCGATGACCTTATCTTTTACAAGATGTCAGTAGCATAATTTTACTACGGTTTTACAATTTTAACCTTAAATGAAAATCCACCATCAACATTAAGTCCCACTGCCTAGCACATAATGGTTACACTATTTTGGGGTAGGCATGAGATAGTGACAAATTTTGTACATTGAAATGACCAAGCTAAGGTGAATGTATATTCTGGGATAGAGCCGACATCGTCGGGCGTTGCCACGAAACTGGTTGGTCTGATCGAAGTTATGAAGGAAGTAGGACTTGATCTCGTGAGTCGCTTTGGTTCCCCTTGTGTATATCAGAGCTTGGTCCTTCCTTGGGTTAGGTGTACTCCACACGACTTTCCTCGGATGTATCCGATAAGCCTCGTTGATTGTTATCCCGAATTGGTAGCCTTTATAGGTGGTAAGTAAAGACTTCTTTTCTCCGGGATTCTTTCGACTTGCGAGATTATAAAGAATCATCTCACGCTGATCGTTTATTCTATATCTCGAGTGCTTGCTCCGCACTTATCCCGATCTCTGATTAGCTGATCGATTGATTGATTGATGATTTTTTTGTGTGCTCATAACCTCTTCTCCTTTGCAGCTTATCATGGAAGCGGTGGAGCCGATCATTCTCGTTGCTTCCCCGGAAGAAGTTTCGAAGTTGACAAGCCCAAAAACCATGCACGACAGAATGTAATGGCTAAGATAGATCTTCCACTCCGCGAAGTCGGCCGTGTTATACTGGGGATGTCTATTTCACACCCTTCGTATTGCCGAGATGACGATATCGTGCACTTTCAGTTGCGATTGACATGGAGGAGCCGGTGGAGGCACGAGGCAGCTGCTGGACACTAGTAAGCGCAAGGCAGAGAGATTTGCGGCGCGGTTGAAGAGCGGGAGAGTTGAGCATAAACGACCTCAGAATGAAGACAAGTGTGATTACCGATCCAGGACGGCGTGATAATTCTTGATTCCGATACGAGACGTAACTCGAACATGTGAAAGCAATTTGAGCGTTCCCTAATATTGATGTGCCTTTTGATACTCCACGCTGATGATGTTGGGATGGAGCGCGATCTCTAGTGAGATGCTCGATGCAGAAGCGAGGGAGATCAGAAGGAGCGCTATCAACGAAGTGATGGAGCAGGAATCTGACGGTGATGTAAGAGGTGGCGAACCTCTTAGTGAATATAGAACCTCCTTTCTTTTCTTTTTTTTTTTTTTTTTTCATTCCAAGTATATTAAGTACATTTGAACATCTTCCTTATACTCGATGTAGTAGACAGTTCAAGGTTTTCTTCGTTTGATTGTTTGAATAAAGGTTTTTTTTTTATAACCCTTTGTCAAGACTGTGATGAACCTTCTCGAGCGCAAGTGCGCCTTACACGTAATTCTTAGTGATAGAAGAAATAATGTTATAATGGAATATCCACGGCACATGTGCTCTGATGCAAGATCTTCCTTGGCTTTCTTTGGGGAGATGGATCAAATTATTTTCCTTTTACGCACACGTTACTATTCCCTTCTTCCCGTGAGATGTTTGCTCAGGGTTTCCTTTCTTGCTCCGGTGGGTTGATTTAGGTCGACTCGGGACTTTGTGTTTTTAGGAGTAGAGAGGTTCTCGGATGAAAATAATGTTTCAATTGGATCGAAATTGAAACCTAACTTATGAATGCAAGTATTGTAGATCATTTGCGGAGGAATTACAAGTATGACATGAAATTGTAAAGGAAACACTGGCTGGAAAAATAGCACAGCTTTTAAAGGGTGGAGGACGATGAAAATGGTAGCACGAGCATCTTAAGTTCGGTAGGGTTTGAGCCATTGTGAGTGAATTGTTATGCCTTCTAAGTATATCGCGTTGAGGAGCTTGACAGTGCCGCTAGGATAACATCCACTACTGAGTACGGTTCCTCTTACTCTTTCGATGGGTGAGTCGGTGGAGTGATCATTTTCACCGTCATGCTCCCAACCTTGAATGTAGTCGCTGTCGTCTACTGGTCTCCAATTCCAAATGGGTTTTGGGCGTGCGAATACTTGGACCTTGGCCTTATCGTCTTTGGCTCAGCCTCTGCACGCTCTTGATAAAACGTTTGAAAGGGCGAACTTCCCATTCATATCCTAGCGGGGTTGGTTTGTTGGTTGGAGCCAGTCCCAGGGACTTGTCGAAATGAGGCGGTAGGTTGCAAAGAGAGTTGCGCGTGAGACTTACTTGATATCGGGACCTTTCGATATATGTTGACGTAGCCTCTCCAGGGAAATCGTGTCACGCTGGCAAGTTACTGGTGCGGTACCAGACAGCCATCAGGTCCAGAAGGCGTGTTGGAGATTCTTTCAGGTATCGAAACCGGTAGAGGACAACTTTCTAGTATTGCTTTGTTTTCGTGCATCCAAGGCGTCCCAGGATCATGTCGTAGTTGGGATGATCTTTGACTATGTAGAACTTTGCTTGTGTCGAGGCATCACCCAATTTGACTTCGAGATCGATATATCACGTATGCGTCTCTACGGAGCTCTCTGCCGAATCTTTAACCACGGTTGGGTGACGAGTAGCTTCTCGCTTTGAAATCTTTGCCGCTCTCAAGGTCTTGACGATGATGATGTTAAATTCGGAAGCCGTATTAATCAGCGACGCTTATCGAACTCGAGCATCTCTCAAGCAGTGACTGACTAGGAGTCCCGGTTTCCTTTGCTCGCGTCCTTCGAGAAAGATCGGGGTTCTTGACCGGCATCGGATACAAACGCCTCGCCGACACAACGTGGTTGAGGGCAGTAATATGTCTTGACGCTGCCCTTTGGAGAAGTACAAGATTTCACACAAGTGCTCCATCATAGATGTATACGAGTCTTGCGAATAGAATCCCCCGAAATCATGCGAGTTCCTCGCTAGGAGAGTGTCTCACGAACACCTTCGTTTCTCAGTGCTCGAGTTCCCTGTCTCTATCTTTTCCACTCGAATATTTGTTTCAGCACTTACAATCTTTGGCTGGATGATGTACGATGCATGTGGTAGCAGCAATATTTGGGATACGCCATGTGCTTTCAACGGTAGGACGCCCGGGATAGGGAGGCAGACTTTTGGTCGAGCATTGCCTTGGATCCACAAGCTTCCAAGAAGTTCTATCACTTCATCTGCATGGGGAAAGGAAAACCTGCAGCCTCGGTGTCTTGTGCGGGAGGCTGTCTATCAGCACTCCTTTCCGGGACGAGAGTCTTAGCTAATGCGAGGATGTACCGAAAGCCGCTTGTTGTTCGCGTCGCCGGAGCTTTCCTTTTCTCTCCTCCGCCCGCTACACTCCGCTGTACAGGTATCCGGGGCATGTATTGCTTTGTTCAGCGAGCGCTACCGTCGATCGGGACTTTCCACGTGAATCTTCACTCGAACGACTCTGGTTCTTTCTAGCATCTCTGGTGCGAGTTGTTCTTGCGAGCGCTTGCGAGCTTCATGGAGTTCGTGAGAACGTTTGAAAGCCCAGATTCTCTAATGAGCGCGGTATATGGGTATCATCCCGTTGATGCCAACTCCACCAATTGTCGTTCGGTGACGTTCGGGTCGTGATAATCCGGCAGCTTGGTTTCGAACCTTTTGGCGAAGTCGTTAGGATGCTCGTTGTTCGTCAGCAAGAATTCTTCCTAGATCCAGAAAGGTGATTTGTTCGGACACTGAGAAATACTTGTATGTAGAAAGCACACCACCATCTCGCTCCGATTGGATATGTTGTTAGGCGCGATGTTGTTGTACCGAGTGTACGCCCTCCCAGTAAGTGATTTTCGAGAATTCTTTCAGTGTGAGAACATGATTGTATTCATATTCCCCAAGGATTCCAAGAACCGAGACGTGTTCACGAGCATTACCGCACTGCCGTCGTAGGGAGGAGCGGAGAGGTGTAACCTCTTGGAAAAGGAATTCGTTGTACATCTTGAGGGTACGGTGGCGATGTTGGTGTACATCCTTTCGGTCCCCTTTCTCGATTTTGGAGAAGTAGTTCCGAGATCCTCACGTGTAATGAAGTTGGAAGGTTGGTCCCTCTCCTTTGCGCGCTCGGGAGCAGCACGAGTTTCTTCATTCATGTGGGTCAGTAGGAACCACTGTCTGGGTGTATTAGATGCACTCTTGTCGACTCCAGGTTGTCGTGAATCTTACGGTATCGTTCGATCAAAGTTTTAAGGAAAGTGAGTACCTCTTTACGAGTTGCGACCATATCCGTTGAGTCTTAGCGCAAGAACTTCTGCTTCTCCATCAAGTCGCAATGGTAGTAGCCTGTGTCCTTCTCTCTTGCGCCTCTAGGCTCCTCAAGTCCCGATGAAGGAGGTGGAAGTTGTTGCTCGATGACTACTGGGTGTTACATGAGGTAGATCTGGGTTGCGGACTGCTCGGCTCACAGTGATGGGAGGCGTTACACTTCGTTGGAACATTTCCTCTGCTGGCGAGTGTCTGATGGTAGAAGTGACTGGATCACGAGATGTATTGACCATGGTGAGCTCCAGCCGACAGTGCTTCGACACCGAGGATTGTTATCCACACGCTCCATCGAAATTGATTGTCGGCCCGGACACCAATTAATTCCACCATCTTGAAATGAATTGTTGATCAATTGATTAAGATCTACCACTTTTGAAATTGATGAAATTGAATCGATATTTGAAGAAATTGACCTTCACAATAGAGATTAACCTCCCATTGTGGTCGTCAATTGTTTATGGGTGAAAACTACTCTGTGAGAATTTGGTAATTTGGGGTGTGGATGAAGGAATGAATTTAAACCTTAAACAAATGCCTTTAGCGCGGTGAGTGCTTGTAGATTCGAGAGATCAATGCGATGTCAGTCAGGCCTAAACCAAGAAATGGCGTTCCGGACTTGTTTCGGTCACAAAGTGGAAGGAGATGGGGTTGATCTTAGGGAGGAAACGAAGAAGGTGTTGAGATTGTGAAGGTGTAGACTTGTGCTTATGACTTGTAACGGGAAAGTGAAACGAAGCTTACTGATTGGTGTAAGCGAGGCTCTCGGGTGTTTCCTTGTTGTTTTCTCTCGTTGTTTGGAAATAGGAGGAGAACCTATTTATACAAGTCATTGGAGTCTTATTCACGTCTCTCGTGGGAAGTGGAGGAAGTGGAGTGATGGAGTAGTGGAGTTGTGCGTTGGTGATACACCGTCACCTTGCCCACTTTTCCTATTCATCTACTAACTGTCTATGACTTCCCTAACACGTTCTTGTGATGGCGCGTATGCACGGCTACGCACGTACGTCAGCGCTGATGTACTCAATACCTCCAGGTATGTATCCTCAAGTTTGTGACCTGATTGATGTCCGGAATATGTGGATCGTGGATCCACGTAAAGATAGCTATCATAATCGTCGAATCGAATAACCAAGCGATGTGCGAAGTCAGGACACTTGTGAAGTATCGTGTGCATTATGTCGCGAGTGCGCATCATGGTCGATGGTGCAGTATTAAGGCAATGACAACCTTACTAACTCAATTAACTCCCTGAATGCAATTTTGCATAACCAAGTAGCCGAGTGAAGTCGGACTGGGATGAGATGATCTTTGAGACACCCACATCTGCGACCAGTTGATGAAGTTAGGGTTTTGAAGAGGTGCGCATGCATCACTCTTCGACTGGGTCGAAACCAAGCATGGGATACAACTTTGGCCTAACCGACCATACATGCGTGTAGATGGCATGATGGTGTAGGCGCCCATACCCCCATTACCTCATGAAAGTATTATACGGGTCACTCAATTCAATCCGGTGGAAATCGAGTGGTCGAGGCCGATTTGGGACAAAATTAGTGCCGCATGGGGCGCGCGTAACGCCCTCTTCGAGCGCATGTTCCAAGCGACCAATCTTGGTCGGTCTTGGGTCGATTAGCAGTCTGATGTGAAGGTGGTAGGCTGATGTTTACGCCTATACACGAATATCCCAGTGAACGTGATACGAGCCATCCAAATCGTCACGTCAAGCGAGTTGGGTGGTCGAGATCGGTTTGTCGTTTGGGATGTGTGACCACGCTAGTTTGGGTGTGCGTTTTGGAATAGCGGGCATGATATGCCTTGGCGAGCCACGTGAGGGATAGATGGGCCCACGGTGGTCATGCTAGTAGCATGATAGGACTGCTTAATCTAATCCGGGACCCTCCATTCATGTCGGAGAAGATGGGCGCTTCGTGATGCTCAAAACCCTAATTTCGGGTTTCAAAGCCGTGCGTCATCTCTTGTTTGAGGCACGATTTCGTTCACGACCAAACATGGTTGAGTCGGTGGAGTCGGTCAAGTGTGTAGGCTGGCCCACGGTGATCGTGTTGACATGCTCGCAGGCCCTTTGAATCTACATCTACACCCTCCATGCCATACTGCGAAGATGGATGGTTGAGATTGTTTTGCGACAGGCATATAGCATGCAAACCCTAATTTAAGTTTCAAGTCCCATAATGCTCTTGGTATGAACGTTTTTTGGCAAAGCTAGAGCCAATGGCAAGTAGGCTCAGGTGGCGGGTGGTGTCCCATACAGCTTGGGATGTGATGGAATTGATGCGGTCATCGATCATGCTTGTGGAGTTGGATATTTGCGATCATATCGGACCTGATATGGCCGGTATAGATGCTCAGTTAGTAAGCCAGTTCTGGCAGGGGCTCCAATCGGGGCTAGTATAACACGTGTAGAGGGCTCGATCAGGGCTAGTATATCACACCGAGAGTCCTGGCACGTGCAGGTATTTCGTACATGGTTTCATTATAATGCTTGGAGGTTCGTGTTGCTATACGTAAGAGTAACACTCGGTACGTCATGCCGCAACTGATAATGACGTAACGGAAATACAGAGGTCGATTGCGCATTAATTAATAATGCTAGAAATTCTACCGAGGTATATGGGATTGTTGCTACATGCTCCAAGCTGGATGAATTTAGTGTATTCATAGAATGGGATTGTTGCCACATGCTCCATTCTCAGGTGAATTAAGTGAGGGAGTATCCAACACTTATCGATGGCCTTATCTTTTACAAGATGTCAGCAGCATTATTTTAAGTTTTTACAATTTTAACACTTAAATGAAAATCCACCATCAACAACCATTTATTGATCAAATGCTCAGAGCGTTTAGTTGGACACTCTTACTATTGTTTCCTTGATGGCTATTCAGGTTACAATCGGATTGTGATAGCACGGAGGATCAAGAGAAACCACCTTCACTTGTCCATTCGGTACTTTTGCTTATAGAAGGATGCCTTTTGGCTTATGCAATGCTCCAACTACCTTTCAAAGGTGTATGGTAAGTATCTTCTAGAATATGTTGAAAACATAATCAGAAGTGTTCATGGGCGATTTTAGTGTCTTTGGTGATTCATTTGACCTTTGCTTGAACAACTTGTCTCTAATCCTTGAGCGATGTGTTGAAACAAACCTTGTGCTTAAATTGGGAGAAGTGCCATTTCATGGTAACTCATGGCATAGATTTTAGGCCATATAATATCTTCTAAAGGCTTGGAAGTCGATAAATCTAAGATAGACCTTATTAGTGCTCTAACCCTCCCTCTACGGTGAGGGAGATACGTCTCTTTCTTGGTCATACGAGTTTTTATCAGTAGATTCGTCAAGGACTTTTCCAAGATAGCATCACCACTTTGTAACTTATTGCAAAAAGATGTGGTTTTTAACTTTGATGAAAAGTGTATGGCGGCATTCAATCGTTTGAAAGAACTTTTGATTTCAGCCCTATCATTAAACCACCGGATTGGAGCAAGCCCTTTGAGCTTATGTGTGATGCTAGTGACTATGCGGTTGAGTGCGGTGCTTGAGCAGCGTGTGGGAAGATACCTCATGCCATTTATTATGCTTCTAGAAACGTTAAATGAGGCCCAACAAAACTACAACAATCGAAAAAGAGTTGTTAGCCATTGTTTTTGCTTTAGAAAAGTTTCGCTCTTATCTAGTTGGTACAAAAGTTGTTGTCTTTTACGATCATACGGCAGCTTAAATACTTGCTTACAAAGAAGAGTGAAACCAAGGCTCATACGATGGATTTTACTCTTGCAAGAGTTTGATATTGAGATCAAAGACAAGAAAGGAATTGAGAACACCGTTGCGGATCACTTGAGCCGATCTTGCGTGGACAAGGAGAACTATCCCATTGCGTGAAAGTTTCCTGGATGAGCAACTATTCTCAATTGCCTTTGGGAGAACCATGAGTGCTGATATTGTTAATTACTTAGTTTCTAAACAAATCCCAAAGAACTTTTCGTCTGTGCAGAGGGACAAACTAAAGAAGTTAGAGAAACCAATACATATGGGATGATCCATACTTATGGAAACATTGTAGTGACCAAGTAATACATAGGTGTGTTCCGAATCGAAATTTAATTCTATCTTGTCTTTTTGCCACTCATATGCTTGTGGAAGACACTTTGGGAGTAAGAGAACCGCTCTCGAGGTACTAGAATGTGGTTTCTTTTGGCCAACTTTGTTTAAGGATGCACATGCATTTTTTTACCACATGTGATAGGTGCCAAAGAACAGGCAATCTAGGTGCTCAAAATCAAATGCCACAAACTATTATTCAATTTGTTGAGGTTTTTGATGTATGGGAATTGATTTTATGGGCCCTTTTGTCAATTCTAGTGGGAATTATTATATCTTGCTTGTTGTTGATTATGTCTCGAAATGGGCGGAAGCTAAGGCCACCCCGACTAATGATTCTAAAGTTGTTTTGTGATTTCGTGCAAGCTAATATATTTGCAAGGTTTGGCATTCCAAGGAGCTATAATTAGCGATGGAGGTTCACACTTCAAAAACGGGTTCTTGCAAACTTTGTTAAGGAAGTACAATGTGTCGCATAGGATTGCAACTCCTTACCATCCACAAACAAATGGACAAGTTCGAGGTTTCCAACTGAGAGGTGAAATCCATTCTAGAGAAGACGGTGAATCCAACGAGGAAAGATTGGAGTGAGACTCAATGATGCTTGTGGGCGATAGAATCGCATACAAGACACCTATTGGGATGTCTCCCTTTAGGCTTGTTTATGGTAAACCTTGTCACTTACCGTGGAAATTGAGCATAAAGCATGTTTGGGCTATTAAGCAATGCAATATGGAGTTGGATGGTCGTTGAAAGGCAAAGAGACAATTTCAAGAGCTGGAGGAGATTCGCAATGATGCATTTGAAAGTTCACTGGATTTACAAGGAAAAGACGAAGGCATTTCATGATAATATGATTACAAAGCAACAATTTTGCATTGGGCAGAAAGTGCTTTTGTTTAATTCTCGCTTGCAATTATTTACGGTGAAATTAAGGTCACGTTGGATTGGACCTTTTATCGTGACTAATGTGTTTTCTCATGGTGCGGTGGAAATTCGTAGTTTAGCTACTGGAAATGAACTTAAAGTAAATGGGCACCAGGTTGAAACCATATTATGAGAGCTTCTCTTCGGATGTCATGGAAGGAGTTAATCTTGTGGAAGTACTCCCTCTGGAGGAGTCGTAGAAAGCAAGGAGATAGTGGATTGGCGACTTTAAACCAAGCGCTAAATGGGAGGCAACCCATAGGTTTTGTATCTCTTATCTTTTATTTTCTTTTCTTGTCATATGTTTTACTTTTTCGATTTTTTGTCATTCTTTTGGTTAAGTATTTCCCACCTTGACTTTCTTTGGACGATTCAATTTACATTGAGGACAGATGTAAAGTTTAAGTGTGGGGAGTGGTTAAGTATTTGCATTGTAAATTTTTCATAAATTTTCAACTTTTGTGTACAGATAATAAGAATAAAAACTCCAATCTGTGGTTAGTTTAGAGTCACATAGTATATGTCAAGTGCAGATTATATCGAGATTCTCAGCAAGAGTGACCGAACTTAGAGATGACAGAACATGACTCCAGTTTCTCTACTTGTATGAGAGTTAAAGTTGGATTTAACCATGCTGGGCTATACAAATAAGGTGCAGACTAAATTTGGTATTAGAGTAGTGATCCCCTTAAAGTGGAGACTACCCATGTTACATAATGTGAGGCACCGACCTTCAATTTTTGTACTGCCTAAATATGTGATTTGTTGGCTGTGTGTCACCGACGAAACCCGCCGGGTAATGGTGAGCTACCCAATCTCACACCAATGTAAGCACTACTTTGATCTCTGAGTGCTATTTTTATCAACCATGATGGTGACATCGAATTGCTAACTTACATACCACTTGTAATCTTGTTCAAAGAAGCACCATCCACTTTATCTCTCTCTTTACACCAACAGTCCATAGAACACCATCATCATCAACAAGAGGAGCATCACAAATTTGAAGGAAAGTTAAAGACGTTCAAGGGTTTACAAGCAACTATATTTAAATGGGCGATTTTATTCAAGTAAAGCAACAAGATAAGGAGTAGAATTTTTTACAAGCGAAGACTATTGTACAAAAGAGCGAAGATTATCAAGATGAGAGTTCGAGAAGTTTATGATATCAAGACATACAAGTCGCTGAAGAATCGCTGCAAAGTACTTACACCATGCATGGCCTTTGTACTTACATTTTTATCTTATTTGTATTTGTTTTATTTTCTCATGTCTTAAAAAAAAAAATGAAAAAAAAAGAGACAAGAGAAAATTTCTTTAGGTTCATTAATAATTTTATTGTTTTGCTCTCTGCTTTTGTTTTCAATAGATGTTTTATTTTCTGGCTTCTAAAAAAAAAAAAAAAAGAAGAGACAAGGAAAATTTATTGTATCATATTTTGGGATTGTATAGTTCGCTTAGTTTTGTATTCTTCAATAAATCCAATGGAAAAAGGAATATCTACAATGAAGTTTCAAGCAACAAGAAATTTTCAGAGGAAAAGAGTTATATTGTCAAGATTCTACGAAGTTCAAGATTTCATCAATAATGCTTGAAGACCGAAGATGAAGACACCATTGAAGACCAAGAAGTTTCAGGATGCCGTGGAGAGGAAGTACACGCATCACTGGGACCTGACACCCAGGTAAGCATATTCCCACCTCAAGTGGTTGATTTTCAGAGAGATCGTCGTAAAAATGGGTTTCAAAAATGAATAAAGATGTGGGTTTTTAAAATATTCGGAGGGCTTTACCTTCTTACCATTCAACGTGTCGTAGGATTCTCTCTTCATTCCTACCTAGACACATGTGTGACCATAAAAAGCTATTTATTATTGAGAGCAACTTCATAAAACCCTTTCTTGTGACGAGTCGGAACACTCAGAACAGAATTTCTTTTGATAAGGGATGGTTATTTCTCTCTCAACTTTTAAGGATGATTGTGTTCATTTATGTGTCTAACTTCTATGACTAGTGTGCGAGAATCTTTATGTCTTCTTGTGACGTTGATGCTATCATTTCTGAGAACTAGTGTGTTAAAAAAATAGGTTTTGTGGGTATATCTCTAGTAAACCTCACGAGACTAAAACTCATCTCACTCAGGGACACCTAGGGGTTCAAAGGCTTGCTTATAATGTGCCAAGTGTGTGACCGTAGCTCCGACGACGCCGTGAGTTGTATGTAAGTTTTATAATTGCTTCTGCTTTGATTCGTCGTGACTGAAGAAAGTCTAAGTGTGGGGGAATCGTGATAGGTGCAGAATACACCTTTGATTTAATATCTATTGGTTATCAGAGATCTAATATCGCGACATCAATACTCGCGAGATATAAACGACGATATCGCGAAAGTGACGCAAATGAGTAATATAAATGACGCAACGAATGACGAAAGAGCTTAACACGAGGAAAATATGAAAATATGGCGAAGTTTAAGAGTGTCATGAGATTGTATAAGCTTGCACACTTGCGATATCTCGCAAGCCATTCCGTAAAATAAAGGACAACTTAGTCGTTATCCATCAACAAACTCACCCTATATAAAGCGTTGAGCTAGCCACGAGAGGGTTCTTTTTTGGAATTGTTAAGCAAGTCTTTAGAGAGAGAAAGTTTTAGAGTGATTGTAATTCTTAAATCATTTTATTTCTATATTGTAAAGATTCAAGTATTCAATCAATAGAAATCATAATCATTCATCTTAAAATGACTTAATCAGAAAATTCTAGTGAGGGGTGTAGGTGGGATTTCCCGTAACTACATTGGCGCTAGAAACAGGAGTGATCAAGATAAAAGATTGGATATTGTCATTAAAACGGTAAAAATCAAGAGTATGATGGATAAATTGAAGAAAATTAGAATCAGAGAGAGTAATGAAGAAATGGAATGGGTTGATTTCAAAATCAATGGTTAATGAATTTCATGAAAGTATTAAAGGGAGAATACATAAAAGAGATTTTGAAGGAAAGAAAATCATAGCGTAAAGAAGGAGGTATTACCTTTGAAAGAATGGGAAAAACAAGAGAATTATATTCACTAACAGAGATGTCGAGAGAGCTTAAATCACATCTCTCTGTAATTACGAATAAGTGCCGTGCAAAGAAGAAGGAAAAATAACAAAACAACGAAGGATGGGGCAATAAATAGAACTTTAGTGGATACAGGAGTTCAAGAATATAATGTTTTATCATGTGCATATAAAAATTGGGGTACAAAGATGAAGAAATGACTTCTGGCAACATGTCATATCTATGGTTTCGGCAAATCAAGAATAAAAACCTAAAGGGGAAATAAAAAATAATGAATTTTGTTGGGAGAAATCGAACAAATGTGACGTTATGCATAGCAGATATGGAATCACCATATAACATACAAGTGGGAAGACCATAGATACACGCAATAAAAGCCGTAGCATCAACATTTCATCAATGTGTCGATTTCCTATGCCGAGTGGAATTGGCGAAATTAGAGGAGATAATTTAAAGAAAGAATGTATCATCAAATCGAAGTAAAAACATTATGAAGAACGTCAGAAGAGGCGAAAGATCGCAAGAAGACGGCAAAAGAAGCAAAAAGGAAGAAGAATTTAGAACATATATGATAAGAGCTAAGAAGGGAAAAGGAATATGTAGTGAAGAGAGTGATCTCGCAAAGGAAATAAGAGGAACAACGCCTATGGGAGAAACGAAGAAGCTACATTGCGGCAGAATCAACAAAGGAAGTGAATATTGGAACCCAAGAAGAACCTAAGATGTTAAAAAAACAAATGGAGGCGTATGAAGAAAGAAAAGACCTGATTTGTACAGCCCGAGATTATAAAGATATCTTATGGGATATGGATGAGATGCACGGAATAGATCCATCTCCGTGAGCGTGTCATAAATTAGAGATTGATAAAAATGCCAAGACCATTCAAACAAAGAATTAGAAAGATCGTGGGAACGGACATATCATCCTCAAATAAGAAGAGTTGCGGAAGATGCTTGATGCGGGCATTATTAGGCAAGCAAAATATACGAATGGATAGCGAATATGGTCGTAGTTCAAGAAGAAAAAAAAATAAGAATTTTACAGATTTCACCGATTTAAACAAAGCTTGTCCAAAAGATAGTTTTCCCTTACCAGATATTCCGCAGATGGTCGAATCAACAGCAGGAAATGAAAGGATATCTTCCCTGGATGGATATAAGGGATACAATCAAATCCCTCTCGCCGAAGAAGACCAAGAACATAACGCTTTTTCACCCCAAGAGGATTATATTGTTACACAAAAATGCCATTCGATTACGAAATGCGGTCAATGATCAAAGGATGGTGGAAAGTGTTCGAACAATGGATACATAAAACATTAGAGGTATATGTGGATGACATGTTAATAAAAAGCAAAGAAGCAAAAGATCATGTCTGTAGATTTGAAGGAAATTTTCAACAAATGAGACATTTCAACATCAAAGTAAATCTAAAAAAATGTACCTTTGAGTGGCATCTGGAAAATTTTTAGATACATTGACATCAAAAGAAGGAATACAAGTTGATCCTGAGAAGGTACAAGCAATTTCGAGACATGCCAACGCCGGCAACAAATAAAGATGTGCAAAAGTTAAATGGATTATTAGCTTCAGAAGATTCATCTCGAGATCATCGATAAGTGCAAACATTTTTTCAACATACTTTAAAAAGGAACGAAATTTAGGTGGACGGATGAGTGAAAAGGCATTACAAAGGAATAAAGAACATCTAATGGATATATCAATATTACAAAAAGCGAAGACGGGGAGGAATTACTAATTTACCTCGTGACAACCTCGCATGCACTAAGCGCAGTATTATTGCTGAATGGACGTAGGGGTGGAAAACCAATCTATTACATCAAGAAAAACATTCAATGCTCAGAGAAAAACTATTCAAAAATTGAAAAATTAATTTTGGCATTAGTTTACACAACGTTTAAACTTTGCATTTATTTTGAAGCACACTTCAGTAAAGGTAATGACAAAAGTACCAATTGAGTCGATGATGAAAAATTCAAAAGATCGGGAAGGGTTGAAAGGTGGAATGCTCAAGTAAGTCATTGTAAACTCAAATATGAAGTGTTATCCTCACCGAAATCGCAAGTTGTAGCGTATTTTTTAGCGAAATTTCCATTGGAAGATGAGGCGTGGAAGAAATGATGGATATAGAAGAAGAACATGGAAATCAAGGGATTTATTAACATAGCAAATAGATGGGAAATATTGGTAGATGGATCATCAAATGGAGAAGGTAACGGAATTGGGATCATCATAATTTCGCCCGAAGGCAATAAAATGGCTTTTCTTTCAGATTGGAGTTCGCGTCTACTAACAATGAAATGCAGTATGAAGCTATAATACATGCTTTGCGATTTGCAATAGAAATGAAGTTGGAGAATGTAAGAATTACCAAGTGATTCTCGATTAGCTATTCGTCGAGATAAAAGAAGAGTATACTACAAATGAAGCATCCTTGAAAAGTACAAAAAGCTTGTTGACGAATTGTCGGTGAAGATACCAAAAATAAAGTGGAGACACATATCAAGAAAAGACAATAGACTCGCGGATGCTTTTGCTTTTATATCAAGTATGATGACAGATCCATCTGCGAGATGCATAAAAATACGTATACACTTCAATCACCATCAATCAACAAAGAGGAAGAGAAGAAGTTGTAGTAATGCTCATGTAGAGGAAACACAAAGATCCCATTGCGAGGATTGGAGGACGAACTTCATGCTTATCTAATGAAAGGAGAAACACCAAGAAATAGATTAGAAATGCATAAATTAAAAAGCCGTGCAACAAATTATGAATTAAGAGACTGAGTATTATGCAAAGAAGATCCTTTAATGGACCCTCGCTCGAGATGTTTAACACGAAAGGAAGGAGAAGCAGGTGTTAAAAATGCTGCGATGTGGGGATGGCTTGGCAATCATAGTATGGAAGATCTTTAGCACATAAGGCGAAAATGCAAGGTTATTATTGGCCATATATGCATGAAGATGCGAAACAAATATCAAGACGTTACGAAGATTGTCAAAGACACGGAAAATACATGCACTAGGTGCGCTGTTAACCTCTTCAACAAGTGTATGGCCTTTTGGAAAAGTGGGATTAGACATTGTAGGACCATTTTTACCGGAGTACGGGGCAAAGGAGATATTTGATTGTCGCAACAAGATTATTTCACAAAGTGGGGCGATAAAAGCGACAACACATTCGCGACAAAGATATTTTTACTTTCATATTTGAAAACATAATATGCAGATTTGGAATTCCAAGCACAGTTAGTATCCCGACAATGGGAAGCAGTTTGAGGACAAAATATAGAATTATACTTAATGCATTTCAAATAAAATGTGGAAATCAACTCCTTTATACCCGTTGAAAGCTAATGGACAGCAGAAGCAACAAATAAAACAATCGCTGATATATTGAAGAAAAACTAGAAGGCATAATAAGGCATGGTGTGAGCAAGTGCATAATGCGGTATGGGCTTATAATACAACAAGACGAGAAGCTACAGATGTCACCGTTTTGTCTAACCTATGGTGTTGAAGCCGTACTTTCCGACGAGGTTATTATTCCAACAACAAAGAGAGAAGCTTGGGAGAAAAAATCTTATAAGTGTAACATTTTAGTTAAATTAGATGAGTTAGAAGAAAAAAGAGAAAGAGCACTACAAAGATATGGAGAATTATCGGCGAAGATTGGCCAGAGAATATAACAAACGTGTCAAAACACGCGAGTTTTCAACCAAGTGATATGGTGTTGCAGAAACACCAATATATCAGTGGTGAAAGTGGTGGCAAGTTAGCGAAAAAGTGGATGGACCTTATATCATCAAGGAGATAGTTGAGTGGGGGCATATAGATTAATGGATCCAAAAGGCAAAGATGTGGGCTTTAGATCGGGTAGACCATGGAATAGATTATATCTCAAGAAATATTACCCATAGAAGATGAAAGAAAGAATAAATTCTCAAATGTTAAATGAATGAAATGATAAGAAATGTTCCATGAAACAGATAAGGGTGCAAAATCAAGAAAGAATGTGTAATATCTCGCAAACGAATTGACAAATATTAACAAAACGAATGATTAAACTTGACAAAAATGAATGAGTGAGTGAATGGGACAAACCTTATGGCGTACACCTAGTTCGCGAATGATATTTCGTAAGAGGCAAACAAGACCTAAAGTGCGTCATATAAGGGGGTATCTCTGACATGGCTCAGTGAAAAGTTTACACCGCTCCCGGAACTCGAGTCATGGAGATTTGGGGCCCATGAAAGCCTATCCTAGGAGAGATAATTTTGGATTTCCAACTATATATATAAGGTTATACCCCCGTTGGACGCCCGAGGGTCTCTTCCAAGGAGTCAATGTATACTCAAGGCGCCGGGTACACGGTTGAGCAAGAGTGCCTGGGAATTTGAAGTGTCTTTACCATTCTTGGCAAGTCTTGGCATATGTTGCACTCTGTCCTCAAGAAAACTCCACTTAGGGTGCAGTCTCGTAACCGCAAACCCTATAGGTATAAGGGATAAGAGGTCACAAAACAATCGGTTGTTGTTAAGACCTGGATGGGAGGAGCTAGTCTTGTATGGGTCGGCGTACGCCTCCTTGAAGGGGCAACCGTGGAGATGATAAGGCGGCACCCTCCCATTAGGGAGCTGATAAGTGTCACAAGACGGCAATGTCATGGGGGCTTTATATTCGCAAGAACATTTAGGCCTGTCTATATTGCATCGCAAATAAAATATCTGAGAGGCAAAAATACTAAAGAAATGATAAGACAAGATCAATGGGTCATTACATGAAAGTGTAAGGACGTCCCGCATCTTGTCGCAAGACGTCAATGTCATGGGATTTTATGTTCTAAAGAATATTTAGACCTGTCATATTGATGCAAAATGAGGGGTGGCAAAATAAGACCTTAACTAGGAAGGCAAAATAAGACCACACAAAAACAATGATAAGGCCAAAGATCAATGGGTCGATACATGAAAATGTAAAAGACGTCCTGCGATTTTGTCGCAAAGTAATTTCAAACATAAAAGGAGAAAGAAAGAAGAGGCACCAAAATTATTAAATACTAAAAGAAAAAAAGAGTAACGCAAACGAGTACATACATTAAAAAAGATGATAAAAGTACATAAAGGAGCAAAATTACGAGAAAAAGATTACAAGAGAAAATCATTTCTCAAATAGTAGCTTTTTCACTACCGAAGGGGATGTTGGGTTTCTTCAAACGACTTTATCTACGTTTTCGCTTAGCTAATATATTTCAAAGCAGATCCTTCTTCATCGATAATTCATTCGCGACATCATCATTGACAGCTTTATTGGGAGAGACAGCTTTCTTCCATTCTAGTTCTTCACAAGATTATAATCAAAATCGCTATCGTGAGAATTAGAACTTCATCATCACTTACTTCTAGAGGTTCAACAAGATATTGATCAAGAGATTTAGATAGTAAAACATTATTCACAAGAACTTCGCTCTAAGATGAAATTGACGAAGAAGTGCTTTCTCGCTGATTTTTACTCTATATCTTTACACCACGCATGTAGTCGAATTTTCTTTCTCTCGGGCCTCTATCGCGAGAACGCGGCAAGAGAAGCTGCAAGAGTATTCCATTCTCCTTTATGGATTTTTGGGTAATCGCATTTCAAAAAGTTGTGAATGGAGTAGTGAAGTTTTTCTCGATCTGCAAAACAAAAATAAAAGAATTATACAAACAAAAAATATGAAGGCTTGATAAAGAAAAGAAGAAGATGAGGCAATAACTTCTATGAATACCTTCCTTCGTGAGGTAAGATGTTGGATTAGGAGTCGAACAACTATTCTCCAAACGATCCATGGCATTGTCAAAGTTATCTCCAATTAAACCTTTCGTACGTGATCGCCAACTTTTTTCATTGGAAATAAGTAAAGCATTTTCTTTTGTAAGGGAAGAGTTGACTTTTCTAGTTTGGAACATTGATCCTTGAATTGGCTTGTTTTTACACATATGTTATTCTACCCCGAACTAGCCTTATCCTTCTAGGTAACTTTCTTCAAGTTGATTTCTCACGAGCAAAGAGATTGTTCTTGCTCTTTACATAATTTTTGACAAACATCATAATCGCTTAGTAAATCGCCACCTTTGTTTAATAGAGTTCGCTTTCTCTTGAGAAAGAGTTCCATTCTATCCATAAAGTTTCCAACTCCAAATTAGCTTTAGTCAAAGAATAAGAGAGGCTTAGATAAGTCATTACTTAATAGTCTTGTTTCGTGTTAAATCGCATTTTCTTTAGAAAGATTATCTATTTGATCATGAGAATATGTGTATGAAGATTATCTAATTGGTTATATTGCTCCATCCAAGCATCTCTATCAACTCGAACTTCTTCAACAAGAGATTCCAACCGATATATCTCCATTTTTCGTTCTCCTTCAAGGGCGAACAGGACTTGGAGTCTTAAAAAAAAGGACAAAGACAGAGGCAAGAATATACCTTTCAGGTTCTTCATTCTTATTGCGAGGGCGATCCAAGAAACATTTTGAAGTTTTTGATTCTCAAGATGGAGAGTATTACATTTTGCGTCATAGCTTGGAGATCATTCTTCAAAGTGTTAATTTCTTATTCCAAGGATGTTTTGCAACTCTATCAGATTCAAGGTGTTTGCTCAAAATCTCGCAAATATCGGGACTTGATGGGGGGATCGATGAAGTCTTCTTAGCATCGTTCACAATATCCGAGCAGGACTTTGAAGGCCACATCAATTCCTTCTAAATTTTCCTTAGTAAGAGGGATTTGCTCGGGAAAAGGAAGTACAGTGGTATAAGAAGGAAGAGATGAATCATCTTTTTTTAGAAGGAAATAGGAGAAATCTCGTGAAGGTTAATGACCTGAGGAATGGTATAAGCATTAACAATGGAAGAAGAAATAGGCTCATTCGCAATGGGACCGTTATGAGGGAGTTGATCTATGAGAAATTCAGCATAGAAATGTTATCTTCGGGAAGAAACAAGAGGGATTTCTGCGAAGACGCCGCATCAAGAGTTGTGTTTGAATGTAGGAAAAGGGATGAGGAGCAATGGTTTGGAATGGCGAGGCTTCTTGGGGACTTATCAAGATTTTGTCATCCTCGCGAATCACAAGCTAAATAAGAAACAGAGGAAACAATATTGTTATTAAGAGAATAAATGTTTCTTAAATACCTTGTTACTCGCAGCTTTCTTAGGAGAAGTGGAGTTTCATCATGAGCCTAGGAGACATTGGGATTCACAATGGTGAACTTATACAGATTTGTTTTTGCTAAAACAAAAATGGCGTAAGAGTCGCAAGAAGAAGAATGTCAAGATAAAACAACTTCAATAAGAGAGGTCAATCATAAAACGATCAATTCAAAGAAATTAACAAACCTTGATGCCATAGGAAACAAGAGTAAAAAAATAATAGCAGGAAAACGTAAGAAGACGATGAAGAAAAGCACAGAAAAAATCGCAGACGATGAAGAAGACGGGAAGTAAAAGAAAAGAAATGCTTTCACAAGGAATCCTCCTTTAAATAGACGCAGAAAAGAGTAAACCTGGACAACATTAAATGTGCTTAAAAGAGAAAATTTTAGATACGTAAAATGTTCATCATTCCCTAATTTACTTAATCTTGCCTACAGGAAATTGATAAAATTTTGATTGCGATATTTCAAATATGTTCTCATGGCATTCTCTTCTTCGCAGGGCGATGAGACAGGCAAGACGTAGGATCTAATATCATGACATCACATTTCGCAAGATATATAAACGACGATATCGCTAAAGTGACGAAATGGTAGTAAAATGACGCAACGAATGACCGAGAAAATTTAATACGAGAAAAGAGGAAACTGGCGGGGTTTAAGAGTGTCTTGAGATTTCCGGTATTTGCACATTTGCGAGTATCTCGCAAGCCATTCCAAATAAAGGACATCATTTAGCTGCCATCCACTCGTGTACTACCCTATATAAAGGGTTGAGTTACCCTCATGAGAGGGTTCTTTTTTGAATTGTTAAGCAAGTCTTTAGGAGAGAGAAAGTTTTAGGTGATTGTAATTCTTTAACTCATTTCTATTTCTTATTGTAAAGTTCTTTTGAATTGTTTTGTTTGATTTTCTCGGAGGACTAGCAAAGTCTAAGTGTGGGGGAATTTGATAGGTGCGTAATACATCTTGATTTAACATCTATTAGTTTATGCTTTCTTTGTTACTGTGTGAATTATGTATTTTACGAGTGTTTTTTGAGTTATTAGGTGCTACGGAGTCGCGTGGAGGAAAAGAAGAAGAAGTCACTCAATTTGAGCAAAATGGGAAAACACTATCCTGAGACGAATCATGGTTTAAGGGCAACTCTTTGGAGGAGAAATAAAAAGCGGCACCGAGGTTAAGGGGTGACCATCTGTTATAGGGCACCTAATGGGGTATCTAATGAGTGGGGTGTGATTATCGAACCCTAGTTTTTACACCCTAAATCGAGAAACCAATTCTCAAAATCATTCTCAACATTGTGAACTTAAATGAAGAAAAGATGCAACAACACGTAATCGTTACCAAGTCCGTATCGAGAAATTGATAGAGGAGAAAGATTAATAACGTAGATGGTGATGATGTTGTTGAAGAGATGGTGCTTCTTTTCTGAGATAGGTTTCGATCTGAGTATGAAATTGAAAGAAGATTCAAATCGCAAGAAAGGGGATCTGAGATTCAAATTCAAATGGGATTTAAGATAAGTGAAGTAATCCGGAGTGATTTGTGATTAAGGACACGGGTTGAGAAGCTCAGATACAAAGATGGGTATGAGGTTGTGTTTGAGTTGAAGTTCAGTGGTGAGATTTATTGGAATCGTTGATTAAGCTCGATGGGTACCGTTGTTTAAGAAGAAATAAGACTTGGGTTTTGAGTAGAATAGATGAGATGGAGTCTGCTGGTAGTGTTGTTGAAGCAAAGAGAGTGAAGCTGCAATGCAGATGAATGGAGTGTGAATGAATTTGGATTTAAGTGTTGAGAAGGGTTAAGAGCTCATTCTTGAGCCGGTGAAGAATTACAGAGATGATGGTGATGTTCATGGTCTGTGTTGATGTTTGTTTGCCATGGTTCTCAGATGGGTTACTGAGTTCGGTGTAAGGGTATTGAGTCAACTGGTGGTGGTCTTGTGTGTTGAGGAAAGGAACTGGAACCGAGATGAAGGCAAAGTATGGCGGTCACAGGTGATAGTGATGGATCTAAGCAACATGTGACTTTGAGCCGAAATTACAAGCGAGATATCAATTGAAGTAGAATTGGTTTGGTGGTGGTTATATTGGATCTAAGCACCTGGGTGGCATTGAAGAGAGAGTTACAAAGGATTTGAGATAAGATTGGTTGTGAATTGCACTAACCGAAGCCGGGGATGGAGTTAAGGAGATAAAATGCATTTGAACTTCGAGATGAAGATGGAGGTACCGGTGAGTACAAGGGGAAGAGATTTGGTTTGTTTGTTGTTGTGGGTTCAAGGAAGTGGTGAAGGTGATGTTGTGAGCAACAACAAGAGTTGATAAGTCTCGATAGCGGAGGAGGTATGCGGATGAAATGATAGTCTCGAATCGGGAATATGTGTAGTAGGATGATTGAATGGATGAAGTGTAGATGAAGGTTTGGGTTACAGGGTTGTTGTGACTCAGGATTGTGGCGATTTTACTGGATATTGCAGAGAAGTATTGGTGTTGCAGTTTGTTGAGAGCTGCTGCTTGTGCAATGCACGAAATGGTGAAAATGTTGATAACTGGTGGTGATTTGGTCAAGTACAATGAGCTAAGCAGGTTATGGAGCTGGTATTGATGGTACTGCGACTGAAAGCGTGAGGTTGAGTTGATATAGCTTAGTGTCAGGGACTGGTGGTGTTTATGAAGTACAATTCAAAGTTGGAGTTGGGACCGTGTTGCGTAATGGGAGTGTTGGTGATTAAAGCCGCACAATGGCCGTGAAGAATGGGAGTTGCAGGATTGCAATTGAACAAGATGGAAGTGGTGGCTTTGAGCTGAAAGAACCACAATATGGTGCTGAGTTTGAGATGGAACATCCAAGATGGCTGCAAAATTATGCACAACCAAGATGGCTGGCCAAAGAGCCGTGAAGCACAATGATTGTGTTGTACAAGTTCAGGCGGTGCAATGGGTTGTCAGTCCATTCAGCTCTGACTTGATAGGTCCGACAAGAAGATGTTGACTCGACTTGACTCGGGTGACTCGGTATAACTCGGTGCTTGACCCGAGTTAACTCAAATTGACTTTTCCAAGCTGGACAAGAGTTGGATCGTTTGACCTATGACCGGGCGGACTTCACGGCCACCGAGCTACTTTCTCGGACACTTCCGGTCAAATTCCGTCCATAATACCGCTTTTTCGGCGACGCTTTTAAGGCATATTTTCTACATGGGTTTTTCTCACATATGGGCTTGGTGGACTTCTATCTATTGGACTTTGAGACTTGACCTAATTTTGGAGCTATTTAAAGGAAGACTTCTACAATTTTGATAACGTTTATTCTTTGGGAACTTTGGAGAGAGCCGTTTGTGTTTACGCTACTAGGGTTTGCTTTTGTTCATCTTCTTCTTATTCAATTAATATTTCTATGATGAACTCCATAGCTATGAGTAGCTAATTTAATATTATTGGTTAAAGATGTAGTCCTATTTCTAAAACTTGTGCTTGATTTATGTATTAGTTTTCTCTCTTGATTATCGTTTAAATCTCTACTGTTCTTAATAATCACATGATTGATGTATTGTGATAGGACTAAGATGTTTGGTTAGTTAAGTGGCCAATTAATTGAACTTGCATCCTTGTCCATGGCTATTTTAGGGTTTTTCATCGAGCGATAACCCTGAATACAAGTAGCATAATATGTTTACGGTTTGTAGTAATACACTCGTAATCATATGTAGAGTTTGACCGTTTTCCAGTTGTCATGCGCAATGTATGACAATTGCATTTATTAGTCTATTTACAAACTTAATGCTCCTAGGAATTGAATTTAATTAGCGCAAGGCGTTAGGTTATTCTTTAGGTAGAATTCACACACGCAGCTCTAATGTGTATGTTGACGAACTTAGGAAATTAATAGATTATCTTGCTCTCTTTGATTCTCTAGGCTTTTGATAATATAAGAGATTAAATCGTAATTCTAATCATATATGCAAGCACATGTTTAAGATTGAAGATGAATTCCTTGACCAATATCTTTCTATTGATTACTTTCTACAATTTACTTTGCTTTTGATTTACTTTATTGCTTACATAAAAATCGAAATCCCCCAATTGGTTACTTTAAGAAATTGAATACGTAATAACTACAATCGCCTCTCTGTGGAAACGAACTCTTTCTTATCATATACTTTAGGAAAGTGAAATTATTTTTGACGCATACGACAACGATTACTTGGTAACAAAGCATTCAATATTCACCGTTAGATGAAAAACCTCGATTAGACTCAAGCTAATATCTTTCAATCGTTAGATAGAACTTAGCTTGTTACACATAGATGAAATGTACCTTCACTTAAATATGAGTAACCGTACCTAAACGTGTACACCTTGTTGGCTCAACAATAGTTAACCGAAGTTAGCCATATGAACACTTTCATATCAACCTCATTTATATTAACCATAACTAATTCAAATGACCCAAATGAAACTATATCTAGAGTTGTTCAATTGTATATTCTCATAGAAATATACAAGACACAATTGAAGCAAAAATCGATTTTAATTCACTCGAGTCAAGTCATGAACATTATAGCCACGGTTTGCAAAAAGATTGCATTCCTTATTATATAGATGTATTAGTTCATGAACAAACCGACATTTTAGAACATCATCCACTTGTATGCATACGAATACGCATACCTAAGTAGCCGGGACCAAGTTTGGGTTTCAAGACGCGAACTTGTACGCATACTATCCAAACTCACAAGAAAATTTCGGACTAACCTTACAACAAAGACGCGTACCAGACGCATACCAGTTCCCAAACTTTCAAACCAACCAAAGACGCATACGGGTATGCATACCATGGTTCCCGGACATGGACTACATATATGCAGTACGCATACTATGGTTAAATCCAATTGTTCTAAACTCTCGTTTCAACCATTCAAGCATTCTCGGAAGACATAAATACCTGTCTCACACAAACTATTAGCTTCAAAGCAATTTTCAAGTGATTGAATGACCAATACGAAACATTCTGAGTCTACATAAAATCTCTAGATATTTGATACTGCACACTTATTTTAGAAATTTGAAGTTAAATTTGGTATGTTCCGATATAATAATAACTTATTAATTTAGCGATAAATAAATACTTTGCTAAATTGATAGAATTTAGCAGTCCCACGACTATTGATTTATTGGAGTTTTACTGTATATAAAAACAGAGTTTTTTCGAGCGTTGTGGTTAACTGGAGCTTCTGGATGATTATGGCCTCACCATTAATCTTTTTTTTGGTAATTTTTAAAAATTTTGGATAATAAAATCCAAATAAATATCTTTTGACCAACAATATAAGAAAAAATATTTTCTAAAACAACTAAATCATATAAATTACCAAATAATTTGTCAAAAATAATTAAAAATCAAAATTAGATGCTATCATTAAAGACACAAATAAATAAGTAAAATAAAATCACGTTTATGACATTCATCACGATCAAACTAATATCAATAAATTATGCATCATGATCATCATCACAAAAATAAATCAACTATAAAATTAAGAAAATAGTGTCCAATGTCCAATTACACTTCTTAAAAAATTAAACTAATTCTATTTACAATTCCAAGCTGCTAATAATTAAACTAATTCTAATTAAGATTTTACAATTACAATTGAGACGAAAATAAATATACATCCAAACTAAATGATCAATACATGTTGATGATCGAAGTTTACTTCTTCCCCCATAGAAAAATTGACAAATCTTGTCAAATAGTTAAAACACAAAATTATTAAAAGAAAAAGAAATATGAAGCGAAACTCTAAAACATCAACCTTAAGAAGAAGGAAAAAAAACGGAAAATCGTGGTGAGAACAGTAAAAAAAAATCGATTTTGTTTCAATGCTATTTTATTGATAATATGGAGTATTGTACATTCCAAAAGTATTATACATTCCAAAAGAAAAATAACAAACACAAAATAATTTCTATTCGTAGACTAGATTCTCAATATTTTGTATAAAAATGTCTCCAAAATTAAATAAAATTAATGAAATATTGGTAAACAAAAAGCTTTTTCGTGAATACTATACTTTTAATTAAATGAACCAAAAGTAACAGTATTTTAGATATCTTGCCCGAAATAAATCGATAGATTAAAAAACTTCTATATTTAGAGGTTTTTTTTGCTAAAATATAAAATTTACTTCCAAACGTTTTAATACGCAAACAGAGATTAAGGAAGGAAAATCACTACAAATTTTCTTAGTAAATATAAGACATAAAGTCTAAAAATAAAATTTTCTTCATGTATAAAAAACGCTTGAGCAAAATCCAAGCTTCATTCTTTTGATGTGGCTTTTCTAAAAAAAAATTTCCATTTCGTTTATGGATGCTGTTATTAGTATGATATGTTGATGTCATTTTTTATGCAGGATATAATGGAAGTGTACCCAGTCGAAGGACGCTGCTTCACTCATTTGAAATTTGGACGGGTGAATTTTATTTTCTTGCTTCTAATTCTTTATTCAAGTTGAAAATTGTAAGGAGTTTATTCTGTGATAAAGAACTGCCAATTGTTTGTGATAAAGAACTGCCAATTGTTTCAATGATCCGTAATCTTTTCTTTCGTTTTTGCATGGTTGATTTTTCTTTCGTTTTTGCAGGGTTGATTGAATATGAGGGATTTGTTTCTCTTTCATCAATGGTTATTCAGTGATTTCGTTTATTTTTTTGTTATTTGAGAAGTTTCAATTAAATATGAAGGTTATTTACTTTTTTGTCCCTGAATTCTTCTGATTAGTAGAAGTACAAGAGAATTCATCTCAGAAGATGTGAACCGTGAGAACATCATATTCCTTATAACCTAGAAAAGTAATTTGTTAGAAAGCTTAAATGTGAGCCGGATGGTGGGGTTAATGTTATTGGCGCTTGTGAAAGGTGAGATGACATTTTAAGGTTTTTTATTTTCTCGAAGCATAGGGGTTTGTTTTGTGATTTTGTGTTTGTTTGAATGTGTAATAAAATGACTTCATTAGCTTATGTGACGCCAGTGGTCACATTATCGAGAAAAAATAGGATGACTAAAAGCCAAATCTTAGGCGCGGACTCAAAGTTCACAGTAATCTTCATCTTCCAGTCCACAAAACCTTCTCTCTTTTTTTTTTGCTGAAAACTGTCTTATTAGCGTCTCCTCTATTTTTATTGTTGAAACTGTCTTATTATCGTTTTTCTCGATCATTAAATCAATAAAATCTTTGTAGTGTCGGGAGGGTTGTAGCTTGTAGGTAGTGGCAGCAACAACATCCATCTTATGCACGTAATAAAATCATCTTCTCTTTTGATTTTTGCTTCTCAGGCATCGATTTGTTGTATGGATCTCTTCTGATGCACTAAGACCAAAATAACGAACGATCACTTTTCATGCACTGATCTCTCTCATAAGAAGTAGAAGTATATTATTTTAATTCAGATATACTCTTTACAAGCACCAGAATCCAACTACCATATTTATCCCGCAACCTCCACAAAATGCAATTATATTCTCATTTGTTTAATATAGCGATTTGTACAGAAGTTTAGAGTTAGAGTTTTTATTATTTGAATCTTGAGTTTAGAATAAAGTATTAGAATGAAATCAACAAACCTTAATCTTTTCCTAGCCCCGGACTTGAGTTGTAGTTTGATTATCCATTTATTTCCTAGCTTTGAATTTGAGTTGTAGTTTGCTTATCCATTTTATTCTCTGACTGCGTTTAGTCGTCGACCTTAATAGTTTAGTTATTTTGTTTGTGCTGCATATGAATTACAAATTGCTAACAGTTTGTTATCTAATTCTGGTGAATTTCCCATGGCACAACCAAAGGGAAAATTAGGGAAAAGTAGTGGGGAACTAACGCAAATGGAATGACAATTCTTGATGAAAATCAAGCAGCAAAATCGCAGAGTTTGAAGGGCACTTCAAGAAAAACGAGCTAAATGTTCGACCTAAGCTCGAAGATCGGCAACTGAGAGTAACCAAATACGACATGAGTGCTGCCCCCACATGCCTATGTGATTAGACACTCAGTTATACAACTCCTCATGGCGGCGGCAGCGGCGAAAATAGGAGTTTTCGCAGCAACAACAGTTCTTGGATGCTGCTTCAAGGTAATCGTTTGATTTCATCAGGTAAATTTGTATCTGTTTCAAGATAAATTTTTAATTGCATTGGGTAAATTTGTTAATTTTTTTTATTGCATTGGATAAATTTTTATACAGTTAACCGTTTTTTTTTTTTTTTTTTTACGTTTTATGCTAATTTTTTCTTAAGAATCAAATGACCACATATCAAATAATGGGATATGATTTGTCAGGGAAGCAAATGTGATTATTATCAGTGATAAAAATAATTTAGTGACTTTAGTGATGATGACTGCAGTGACGGAGCTAGATATTTGGTATAACTCTGGCTTGAGCTATTTTCCAGCCCTGGCTTAAGCCAAAAATGTACACACTAACCTACGGCACCTAATAGAAAATAAGCTTAAAAAATGGATTTGTGCTTTTTTAGGGGTGGCTTAAATAAGATATGCAGACTGAGAGAGTGTGAGGTGACATCGTTCTAACGGTTTCATCATGGGGACTGCATAATCAACTTATAAAATTCTGTTACAAGAGATTTTGAAGTGTAAAGCGTATGCTAGAAATAACCAGAAGCGATAAATTTGAAGGGAAAACCGGTATAATATAACTATATAAGACTATCGGTGGCTTATGACTACGTCCGTGTTTTTTCAACTATTAAGAGTTTCTTTATACAGTGAGTTTTCTGCAGTACGGAAATTGCTAATTATATTAACTACTAGGTACAATATATGTTAGCTAAGTAGTGATGGTTGTAATAGTATGTGGATGATACCAGAAGAATATGGTATTGTACGTGCATCACAAATTCACAAAGGTTATGTTAACATCTCTGATTTGCAATAGTGTGTCATACTAATGCTAATAAGTGACGTGAAGGACTTTTTGTAGAATGACAAATGAATTTTTTATGCTTCATAGAAGATTACGGATAAAACTTTAATGAGCCATCGATATGAGTCTTAAAATTGGTACATCGCTATTGCAAACATGATAACATACGTTAGGTCTAGAACTCCTAATACCATGACCAACCAAGTGAATGATTAGATTTCTCATAACCTGGCAAGATGGTTAAGGGGGTGAAGATAAGTATGTCTAAGAATTAACCAATTTGATGCACTTTGGAGGGTCTAAGAGGAAATACAATAAACCTCATTTTAATCATTCAGTAACTGGAATCCAAAATTTAATTTCACTGTTTGATGCACTTTGGAGTGTCTAAGGAGGAAATACCATAAACCTCATTTTTAATCTTTTAGTAACTGAAATCCAAAAATTTATATACAATGAATAGTGAACTGCAACCAAGCATCAGGAATGGAAAAAATGTCAGCCATTATTCCAATTTCAATGGTGGAATAATGGCATGGAAGACATGCTAAGTACAGTCACAGACAAAAGTGCATTTTTATGGTGAACTAAACAATTGTGTATCGCAACAACACAAGTTAGACTTATGGTATTGGGATAAACATCAAGGGCGCCAGAGGAGACCAAATGTCGATGAGAAGGAGTGCAATCGAGTAATAATGATCATTGATCAAGGTGATTTAATTTTAATATTATCATGGGGTCTTCCATTAGGTTTTCAGAAAGACAAATTAGTTAAAAATTTAGTTACACTATTTACTTTTGATGAAATTAACATTAATTACTTCCATATTTTATAACCATAAGACCCGTGTGTAGCACTCTGTGACCAACTAGTTTCAACAACTTGAAAGATGCTTTGATGCTAACGATGTGTGAAAACGGCTATTGTCATCCTCTAAGAAATTTATCAATTATTGAAATAGAGTTTAGAACTATTGGATTACAAACATAGTATGCATTCTTGCATGTATGTGATTCATGACCTAACTAGAGTATGCATACTTGAAGTTGTGAAATTTCGTGTACCAAGTACACATACCTGTACGATACTTGCGTAAGGTATAGGTCCGAGAATTTCTGCTGGGTTTTGGAAGTATACTAAGGTATGCTTACACGTTCGCATACTGGCGAACCCAAACTCGGACCAGCTTCTTAAATATGCATACCCGTTTGCAAACTTGAGTAGTTAAAAGTTCTAAAATCGGTTGTGACATGAACTAATATATTTATATATTAAGGAATGCATTCTTTTGAAACCGTGGCTATAATGTCCATGAATTGATTCGAGTGAATCAAAATGATTTTGCTTCAATTGTGTTCTTGTATACTTCTATGAGAATTTATCAATTGAACAACTCTTTAAGTAGTTTCATTTGAGTCATTTGAACTAGTTATGGTTAAGATGAATAAGGTTAATATGAGACTGTTCATATAGCTAACCTCGGTTAACTACTGTTGAGCCAACATGGTGTACACGTTTAGGTACGGTTACTTAAACCTAAATGAAGGTACATTTTATTTGTGTATAACAATCTAAGTTCGATCTAACGGTTGAAAGATATTAGCTTGAATCTAATAAGGTTTTCATCTAACGATGAATATTGAATACTTTGTTACCAATGTAACTTAGATTGCAAACCCTGATTTGAAAACTATATAAAGGAGAACTCTACCAACTAGTAAACCTAATCCCCACACCTCCTCTTTGATACTAGTTGTATAAGCTATAGTCGATTATCCTTTAACCTTAGGTTTTTCGCGAAACGATGTAGGTTAACGACTTAAAGACTTCATTGGGATTGTGAAACCGACCCAACTATTTTCCGTAGTTGTGTATTCTCGATCTTACATCTACTATCGTGATTGAGTATTATCTTTGCTAAGATTTGATTGAGATTTATCTCCGATAGGTAAGATTAAAAGTAGTCACAAACATCTTCGTCTCATCGTTTGTGATTCCACAATATCTTGTTTCGCTACCATACGATTAAGATTACTGTGAGGTGATTGATAATACTAGGTTGTTCTTCGGGAATATAAGTCTAGTTTATCAATTGGTTCTTGTGCACCTTGATTTAACAAAAGACAGAACAACACTCGTAGGTATTTCTGTGAGAGACAGATTTATCTATACAATGGACTTTTACGTGTGAGACAAATTTGTTTATAAAGTCTTCGACTTTGGGTCGTAGCAACTCTTGGTTGTGGGTGAGATCAGCTAAGGGAATCAAGTGCGTAGTATCCTGCTGGGATCAGAGACGTAAGGAGCGCAAATGTACCTTGAATCAGTGTGAGATTGATTACGGTTCAACTACAGTCCAGTCCGAAGTTCATTGGTAGTAGGCTAGTGTCTGTAGCGGCTTAATACAGTGTGATGTTCAAAGTTGGACTAGGTCCCTGGGTTTTTCTACATTTGCGGTTTTCCTCATAACAAAATTAGAGTATCGTGTTTATTTCTTTTCCGCATTATATTCTCGTTATATAATTGAAATATCACAAAGTTGTGCGTTGAATCGTTCAATTGGTAAATCCAACCTTTGGTTGTTGATTGAAATTGATTGATTCTTGAACTTTTTGGTCTTTGGTACTTTGTTCAATTTACTCCTCTTATATTCAATCGGGCTCGCAAATTCCTATTTGCGATTGCGGTGAATTGAGAGATAGAGATATAAAACTCTTTGATATACTTTCTAGATTGAGTCAGACTTGTCTAGTTGATTCTCTTGAAAGTATATTAAAGTTTTTATATTCTTGCCAGGCGAAATATTGGGTGTGGTTGTTGTACCCCGCTTTTTCAATTGGTATCATACAGTAAACATATTTAAGACTTCAAGTCCATGTTTGTAGTGATCAATATGGGATGTAGGTGTTATCTCGATAAATGCATCACTAGGAAATAAAAGTTTGGTTTCTATGAAATCTATTAAAGAGAATAATTTGTCAATCTCAAATATAGACGAATCTAGTGTTCCAACGAAATGTACTTCCATTGGCAAGTGTTACCCTGATCATCTTGCTAACAAAAGTCCGACTATGAAGTTGAAAGAGAAGCACGACGAAAGACGGTGCGATGATTCTAAAACTTGTTAGAATCGGGCCGATGATGTCAACCCCAGTTGAAACATTCAATGTCCTTGTTGGTATGGTAAATGAGCGTGACTCTCTTCTAAAGGTCCTTCGTGAGGAAAACGCCTCGATCTGTTCTTCACGAACTTCAAACTTGAGGGAAAACTCAAAAATATGCTTTGGAAATTGAACTTCTTTTGAGTAAACTCTTTATTCAAGAATGTTCCAAAGAGAGTCCATTATACCAATTGCCTCTATTTAATCGAAAAAATTATGTTCAAGCAAAATCTAAATCCCTTCTGTTGAAGAAGATGCTGTATCTTCCGCTAATCAAAGAATATCCACATCACATGAAAGGAATATATCTCCCAAATGATGGTATTAATACTACTCTGTCTAATCACTCTGGTGATCAAAAAGTGTGTCTCTTTTGTGATTCAAAATGACATATTGAACAAAAAGAGGAAATCTAGATTGAATGACAATTCTTTTGATCGTCTTCAACACACCTTAGATTTAATTCTCAAAGGTATGTAATTGACATTCGTATGTCTAAACCAATTGTTTTTAGTACTCACCCTGTGTACCCCACCAGGAAAGTCAGTTCGATGTGTTCCTCAAATGTTCAATTGAGAAACAGTCTTCCTAAACCATTTCGTCCAAGAAGAGCTCAAGGATCTTCTTCTACTAAAAAGAGAGATAATGTTGTTCATGATGTGAAAAAGGTACCGAAGAAGGAAGCAAAAATGGAAAGATAGAAACAACATGAAAATGATAATTGAAAGTTATAACGAGATTATTAACAAGTTGTCAATCCCCCTCTAGTCAAAATTCTTCAGTAAGAATACATACTATGCGTCGTATTTTGATGATAGTAAATTATGATAACTTTTCGCATCATAATGGTTTCCTCAAAGATCGGGAGAAAGAGGTTTAACCGAAAACAACGTTCGGTTCATGAGCTCAAGACTCATACTTGTGATAATTAATCACAAGGTTGAGATCTCACTCACAAAAATCCCGGTTGGGGAGATGTGATCGGGTATACTTGATGGCAAAAATGTTTTCTCGATTTTCTAGCTATTTTTTATCGTTCTTATCGGATTATCATTATCATAAACATTCCTGCATAAGTATTTTTGTTTTGACAAATTCTTAATTTCTTAATCCCTAATTTAAAATTTTATTGTGTCAACTTTGCTGCTCTTATTCTCTAAATTTTCTCTAGTGATAACGTAAAATTTATTCAGCTAAGATTTGTGAAAGTATTCACTTAGCAAAATTGTTCCGTGCAAATTTATTTATTTTTGGTTTGCAATTCTTGGCGTCGGTATTTTCCTGAGAAACCATTTAAATAACAACTTTTTGGTTGAGTACGTTTACTCCAAAGTTATTTTTCTTGTCAAGAATGGCATCTCCTTCGATATCGTAGCTTTGCAAAAGGTTTTCTTGATAAGGGTTTTGGTTTTGAAGTGGAGAAAAAGAACACATGAGGAAGTTGATGACACGTCTTCTCAATCTCCTAATATATTTTTAGATATTGAGGAAGATGAAGAGATTTCTAATCAAGTTGTTCAAAACTTTATCGGTCGGTTTAACGATGCAAAGTCTGCGTGTCGACACTCTAAAAGAACTTGATGTGTTAAAGACCGAGTTAATAAAGGTTAACTCGTATTACTATAATGAAGACACGTGTTAAGGGTCGTCTGAGTAAAGATATCATGTAAGATGCAATCAAATTCATTAGTCACAAGCTTGAAGGTCTTGATACCGTGAAGGTTCATGTCATGAACTCGATTGCTTGTGATAGGTTCTCTTGTTTTTAGGGTTGTTTTTGAGTCAATGTATAGGAAACTTCTTATGAGAATTTATTCTTGTGTTTTTAAGAAGGATAACTAGGGTTTGGAATAGCCATTATTGTGAGTACACGTAGCTATTGCCAACGTTTTCATCTTGCAATGTTTTTAGATTTATTTATTTAGATTCTAAAGTTGATTTGGAAGATGATTTTGCAATATTAATCTTTATGGTTTTATATATTTCAAATTGTTATGGGATATGTTGTTTTACGTCAAATGAACCTCGATCGTCCCATATTTTTCAAAAGTTAACTCTATTATATGTCGGTAGGAAATTTTGATAAAAGATAGAATGAACTTTTGACTACAAAAGTTAAGCCTTTTATGTCATTATGCAAATATCGATGTAAGAAAGGATGAACTTTTGTTTACAAAGATTAAGTCTATTATATGTCATTGTGCAAATAGTGATGAAATATAATGAATCTTTGATTATTGCGCAATATTGGTCTTTCCCATCCACATCTTTGTGTATATATTGTGTTGCTCTTGTAAGTTCTCTTATTGAGCATGGCCAATTGAATTGATCATTTTTGTGGTTAATTCAATTGAGAATTTTGGATACAAATTCATGTTTCATGTGATTTGTTAATGTCCAAAGAAATCCTTCTTTTCTTGTAAAAGTAAGGTCGCCCTTGTTGTTCTTTTTCGGAATGGCATTTTATAGGGGGATAGTTCTTATTTGAACTTGTGCTTAATTGCCAAATCTTTGTGGGGAGTGCTTGTTTGTGGAATATCAGGAGTTATCTTGTATTTTTATAAACTCCTTGATGAATACACTAAGTTTCGACTATGTGAAATCATCGAAACAAGTTGGTATGTTGTTCTCTTTTGGTCATGAAGTATCTCTATGAAAATTTCATGAGGATCCCACTAGTTTTCATATCTTTGCCAATTTATATTGACAAAAAGGGGAAGAATTAATGTGTAGTCCACACTACAAATACATATGGTTTATGGATCATCATGTAAGTGAGAGTGGTTTCATTGTGAGACGAAGTACTGACTAAGGGGGAGTGTTACATGTCACCATAAGTATTGTTGTCAAAGTTGTGATACAATTGAACTTTGATGTTGTGTAATACTATGACATTTGTATAACAATGATTGAGAGCAACTGTTTTCTCATTGTTATAGCTACGGATCTTCAACAACTATGATGCTAAGTTGAACACATTTGGAATCATTGAAGTACTTGGAAGTGACAAAGATTTCGAATAATATTGAAGAACCAAGAAGATCAAGCATTTGGATGAGAAGCCACAAAGTTTATTTATTTTTTAATCCATATGTATTGATAGTTTTGTCACTAAAATTGACAAAGGGGGAGATTGTTATAGCACTGCTCGGTCAAACTCGCAAGCGTTGCTATCTCAAGCTTGTTTGTTAATATTAGTGATCAAAACTATAAGTCTTGATTTCTAGTCTACTTATAGTGATGTCTCATACTAGGATAGATTGTGTAGTTGAGCATTTAACTTCACGTCATTCATCAATCAAGACGAAGAACTACTAAGGAGAGCTTGTGGAACTTCATCAACAAAAGGTATGTGGAGACTAAAACTCACCTATCACTTGGAAAGTCTATTTCTACTCTATCTCCTATATTGAGACAAAAGTCGTATTACTATATAGCTGTCGATTATACACATTTGAGTTTTTGAGCTGAGATTGTCACGCACATATTTCTCGAAATATGTGTGTGGGTAAACTTTGCTTCAACCAATTTCATCTTATATCCTTGACGAAAGTAAAAGATGATCATGTGAAAATCAGTCGAGTAACATGTTACATGGTTTGTGTGATACAATCATTTGGTGTAGAGTTGGGATGTTTTGTTATGATTATTTCAATAACTTTAAAATTGCTTTGATGCTAATAAAGTGTGTGAAAACGGCTATTGTCATCCTATAAGAAAGTTTCAATGATTGAAATAGAGTTTATAACTATTGGATTATAAACATATTATGCATTCTTGCATGTATGTGATCCATGACCGGAACTAGATATGCATACCCGTATGCATACTTGAAGTTGTGAAATTCCGTGTACCAAGTACACATACCGTACGCATACTTGCGTAGGTATAGAGTCCAGAATTTCTTACGGGTTTTGGAAGTGTACTAAGGTATGCGTACACGTTCGCATACTAGCGAACCAAACTCGGACAGCTATAAGTATGCGTACATGTTTACATACTTGAGTAGTTAAAGTTCTAAAATGGGTTGTGACATGAACTAATACATTTATATATATTAAGAGATACATTCTCTTAAAACATTTGGCTATAATGTGCATTGAGTTGATTCGAGTGAATCAAAACCGATTTTGCTTCAATTGTGTTCTTGTATACTTTTATGAGAATATAGCAATTGAACAACTCTTTAACTAGTTTCATTTGAGTCATTTGAACTAGTTATGGTTAATTTGAATAAGGTTGATATGAGAGTGTGTTCATATAGCTAACCTCAATTAACTATTGTTGAGCCAACATGTTGTACACGTTTAGGTAGTTACTTAAACCTAAATGAAGGTACATTTCATATGTGTATAACAAGCTAAGTTCGATCTAACGGTTGAAAGATATTAGCTTGAATCTAATCTGGTTTTCATCTAAAGGTGAATATTGAATGCTTTGTTACCAAAGTAACTTAGATTGCAAACCACGATTTGAAAACTATATAAGGAGAACTCTAGCAACCAGAAACCCTAATCCCCACACCTCCCGTGTGATACTAGTTGTATTATCTTAGAGCTCGATTCTCCTTTAACCTTAGGTTTTTCAGAAACCATGTAGGTTAACGACTTAAATACTTCATTGGGATTGTGAAGCCCGGACTAACTATTTTTCTCAGCCAGTTGCGTGTTATGATCTTACTTCTATTATCATGATTGAGTATTATCTTTGCTAAGATTTGCTTGAGATTTATCTCCGATATGTAAATTTAAAGTAGTCACAAACATCTTCGTCTCATCGTTTGTGATTCTACAATATCTTGTTTCGCTACCATACGATTAAGATTTAATGAGGTGATTGATAATACTAGGTTGTTCTTGAATATAAGTCCAGTTTCATCAGTGGTTTCTGTGCACCTTGATTTATCAAAATATGGAGCAAAACTCGTAGGTATTTCACGGGAGACAAATTTATCTATTCCAATAGACTTTTTGTATAAAACAAGATTTGTTTATCAAGTCTTCGACTTTGGGTCGTAGCAACTCTTGGTTGTGGGCGAGATCGGCTAAGGGAATCAAGTGCTTAGTATCCCTGCTGGGATTGAATTAGTATGATATTTATTAGGTTCAAATCTGATCCGGTCCGGTTCACTGGTACTAGGCTAGTGTGCAGAGCGGCTTAATATAGTGTGGTGTTCAAAGATGGACTAGGGTCTTGGGGTTTTTCGCATTTCTTTGTTTTCCTCGTTAACAAAATCATCCTCCTGTTATTTCTTTTCCGCATTATATTTTGTTATATAATTAAAATTTCACGGGTTGTGCGTTGAATCGATCAATTGGTAAATCAACCTTTGGTTGTTGATTGATTTTTAAACATTGGTCTTTGGTACAATTCAAGTTACTTCTCTTATATTCAATCGGGCTCGCAAATTACTGTTTCTTTGATTGCGATTGGAATTGAGATAGAGATATAAAACTCTTTGATATATTTTCTAGATTGAGCCTCACCTGTCAGTTGATTCTCTTGAAAGTATATTGGAGTTTGTCTATTCAGATTTGCAAACGAAATATTGCGTGTGGTTGTTGTAACCCGCTTTTTGAGTATCACTATCGCAAACGTAATCACATTGCTCATGGTAGAATCGTAGACGGTGAACGCCTATCATCAATTACAGTTGGACTCAATCCAAACATTGTGTCCTCGTGCCGACTTCCGACACACACCCAAGTGTATAGCCTCATTTTCTACATTCATCCAATACAAATTGTTCGATTGGCTCCGCAACTCTTGAATCGATAGTCACATTGTAATAAGGATAATCACGTTCCATAGATTGGGAAACAATGGGGATCGTGGTTGGCTCACCTTGTGAAATAATATTTGGCATCTCCCTACGAATTTCGGGCATATTTGATGATGATGAAGAACTTGCACCCGTGGTGGGGTAAGTCATAAAGCATGGCTCTTTTGGAGATGGATGGCTAGGAACAATATTTGCATCATGATACGGGCGTGATAACCACGAGATCAAACCCATAAATGTCCATGTTGTGCGTCCCAATTATAGGCTTCTGATCGACTTGTACCAAGTGATATACTCGGCTTCACCAATATCCCTCTTTGTATTTAGTTCATACCTCTCCCGGTTAGTTGGTTCTTCTCAACCGATCAAAATCTGATGCGAGGTTTGCATCCCGTTGTGGCGCGTTAATTACAATTGCATATATACATTGTATTTGGTAATATAGTTTTTCCTGGTAGAATCCTTATCCGGAGTGAAAAAACAACTTTATGGAGAGAGATAATCAAGAATACGTACCCATCATTACCAAAATACCAGGAAAATCAATGTAAGGGTGAACAACAATATTCTTGTGGCTCAATCATCTCTGGGTGAAACACAGGTGAACAAAGCTGGAACCCAAGACGTCGTTTCCGGTATCCTTCGCTTGATTGAGGTGGGACCCGTACACGTCGAAGATTGGAAATCTATGGGTACTTTCTTTAAGGATTGGTTTACCAACATGGAAATAGGTATACCACAATACTGCAAATTACTCCATAATTTTAGTATTTTGACTTAATCTACATTTGTTCATAAAAAATATTTAAATCTAAAAAATAATAATTTTGATATTTACCTGCCATATGATGCCCTAGAAACCAATGAAGTTAGGTTCACCCATAGACGCAGATCCAACCAACAATACATTTCTCGCTAAAATTGTGGAGCCCCGGTCATAATCCGGTGCTTTGTCAAGATCTTCTAACGCCCTAAAGCCAACCAACACGAGCAATAGAAGTTGAGTTTAGAAAGAACGTCTCGACCCAAAGACCGATAAGATAAAACACCCTTTCGAGTTCGGGATATGCATTTATATCTTATAGGTTTATGGGTTGGGTACGAAAAGACTTGTCTTGAACATTTAATCCCACCTCCTTTCGATTCTTTATGATCTTCACGTATATTTGCTTCTATAACGCAGGGAAAAACGTCTCGCATTTACTATTTGATATCCATTCGTTTTTGGTTGAAAGATGCCACCTCTCCCACTCCCTTGGGATCCCACAAATTAAATACAAATCAATGGGCGTAATTCCTATTACAAGAATAATATCAACTATGATTAATTCTTTTGATTATTTAATAATTATTTAAAAATAAAATTTAAGTTAAGTTAAAAACAAGCACCAATTTCAAAATACATAAAATGGAAAGTGTGCATCGTCGGCCACCATCTTTCTACCACCCATTTGTTGTAATTATTTTGTTGTGTCTTCTAGGCTTCACACTATAAAGGCCTTGCACGTAGGGATATTTGTCAACCTTTCTCGGAATCGAGGGTAGACCTTCATAAACAACCTTTAAGTCCAAAATCCACCTCTCATTCAATAATAGCCTGAGACCAGGTCTTGATGCCCCGACACATGACCTTGTACAAATGAGGGAGCAATAATGATACTCATGCGAAGCAAACTCTACTTCCCGATTTTGAAAATAATCTACACATGTGGCAGTCCGCGGACCGATTCATTTCTTGACCTCTTTTCTTATTTGGCTGCAATTGACCGCTTCTTATTAAGTTGCTCATATTGTATCAAAAATTTTGGTTTAGAAGAGTTTTAGAAGAAGAAAAAATATTAGTGGTGTGACTGAAAATGAATTCAGCTTAAAGGAATTTATAGTTTTGAAAACTATAACGTTGAAAATATGGACGTTGGATAATCGACCATTGGCGATTTTGTTTCTCATGCCCGCGTTGGTATGACAAACACCAGCGTTTTTGTCTTGAGCTAGCCAAAGTGTTTTCTACCACTTGCAGCGTTAACCTACACACGCGAGCGTGTGTCCTCATTCCTAGCTCTTGATGGTCAGCCGCGCATTGAGAAACCTATTTGGCCATCCTCGGCTCAACAAAAAATTGGGTTTCTACATTACCATAGAGTTTTCCCCTTGAGTCCCCTGTCCTACTCCCCGTTGTGCCGAGAGAAGAAGAAAAGGAAGAAAAGAGGGAAGAAATAGTAGTTCTATTATTTATTTATTTTATTTTTTTTTATTTTTTTAGGTCTTGTGATTCAGGAAGAAGAAGAAGAAGAAGAAGAAGAAGAAGAAGAAGAAGAAGAAGAAGAAGGAAAGATGAGTAGAGGAGAGGAAGAATGAAACTACCTCAGATGTCAACAAAATTTCAACAACCGACTCATGTCAAATTTTAAGTTTAAGCACAACTTTCTCCTTTATACAGCTGTTTTCGCTCGATCGCATTTATAAAAAAGAGCTCAACCAATGTTTTGATCTAGTTGTTTTATCTTAAGTAGAATCAATTCTTTTACTGTATTCAATCTTTCTTAGACTCTGTTGTAAATGAGTTTCATTCTTTCGGAAAGTTGATCGTAATTGTTTATATAGTTCTTTCTTGTCTTCTTTCTTTGGATCTCGCCTAGTTTCACTTCTTTATAATTGATTCTCCTCGAAAGACTATATCTAAATACTGTGGCTGCACCCTTCAAGATCTCTTTGATAGCTACCACTCAATCTTTTACACCAATGTATCGTACTCTCGCGACCGGTCATCATAAAAAGTAGGGATTTCATTGTTTACTAATCCGGTCTTTGGTAAGGTTGGGACCGTGGTCGTCTAAATCTCAGGTTTCCGACCGATGAGATTTATGAGATGGACCGGACAGCTGGCTATTCCTTTCTAAGGAGTCAGTCATGCCGGCGAGTCACCTCTTCTAGGTTCCGAAGTTACCTTCTTCTAGGCTCCGCTGGTGACACGACATTCTCCTTGAAATATATAGGTCGCCTGTCCTTGTGATGGTTTCCCAAGGGTCCAATATGAGCACTTAGGTCTGCGTGGCCACGATCTTGTTCTATGGAAGTGGGCGGAGCCTGCCAGTTCGACCCGGTTTTTGGTGTCCTCGGGAGAGGGATTGTGCTCTGTAATGCATATTACCGCTCTATAGGCATGGCCCCATTCATACAAGTGTTTTCTATCGGGCATCAAGCAACGCAACACGTTCTACTTGCCCCTAAGCCCGTGCTGTCCAAGGAGGGAGTTTACTTACTTGCTAGAGTCAGAGGCTCGAAGATAAGAGTATGTCCTACATGTGAGGGAGTTTTCTTTCTTTACTAACTAACTCCGTGGGCTAAGGGCCCAGACCACATTCATGAGTTTCAAATGAAGAATTTAAGCCTTGTTCTTTGATTGTGAAGTTGGTAAAGACCCACCCCTTGTTTCAGTCGAATAAGTCTCGGGACCCAGGACATTGGTATTCCGCCAACGGTGAAATATTAAGGATCGCATCTCATGCTGACATTGACATTATATACTACAACTAATTCGGCTTCCGCACGGGAGTCAAACGGAGCTCGATTAGTTTACGCTAGACAAGAAATAAAGAACATAACCAATACGGGAATCAAGGGAATACTCGAACCATATCTACTTTTGCGCCATGACAATCTCCACTCAAATTACGGGAACCTACACATATTAGTACAGTAATCGGAATCGAGACCAATAGAGACTTCATAAGAGACCATTTGAGCTGCAGACGTAATGCACCTAGAAAGGCATATTTCGAATATAGAGGAGTTCCCAACAATCAACGAGTTGATCATACCCATGCTATGAACCGTACGAGCCGTCCTATGTCACCCCCACCGCGCTTACGGCTCTACCCCAACCCAACTTCGCTGGCCCCGGGTCCTACCTTTCTCTTCCTCGGTATGATCAGGTGGGCATGGGGGTCAGATATCCGCCAAGACATCTTCCTTCTAGTATACGATTCAAGTATTCCTCTTGTAGATGCCTCAGATGAAATTGATTATATAAACAATTACTCGAACACATGAAGACACTCATCTATGCTGGGATACATGCCAATCACCAGAAAGCATGGGAGGCGTATATAGGGGAGACCCCGGGGAAAAGAAGATGGCAATTAATGAAAGAAAAGCACCCCTTAGTGGTGTTGATCCACATCGTGTGGTACCACCACTTGATGCGGGTGCTAGAGCGGTGTAGATGGCTACTAACACATGGCTCTTTGAGTAAAGTCCTAAACCGTTTTCAAAGCGGTGTAAACAAGGCCTTCTCGGGAAACCTCGGAGGATAAGTTCCATCCAAAGTTTTAAATAAATATCTGAGAGTAGAAACATTATAGCATAATTATGCTCTAGCCCTTCATTGTCATATTCATGTAGTCTACAATCTTGGTTGTTGCACATCTTCTATTTCTAGCTCTCCATGCGGGGCATCCGGATCCTTTCATCCTCTTTATCTCGTTGCTTGTTCCCCACGGTGATGTGTTTCTACTTTTTTGCTTTTATCACTCTCTAAACCTCTTGTGTAAACACAATCACTCATCAAAAACTTTCTCCCTGCTGAAAACCCGGTTGGAATATGAATGATCAAAAGACAAGTAAGATAAAAGATGTTCTTCTTTTTTCGCTTTTTTTACTCGTCTCTTCTCGACTTACCGTGTTGTTGGCAAAACACTCTCAAGTCCTTTATTATTATATGGAAACGTGTTAGTTTCTTTTACTACTTTAGTATAGTAATTTATACCCTACCGTCCCGAAGTTCATTCTCAGAACTCCGTTTAGATCATTACTAAGGATTCCTTACAATCCCCTTATTTAATGATCTTGTTGGAAATCATGTAAAGACAATTCCTATTTGATATAGCTATTTGTGCAAGTATTTTTGATTAAGAAGTAACTTACCCCTTGTGCGGATACGTGTATTAATCGACTATAACTATAGGATATCCTATTATCACGACCATCAATTTACTTTACGAGTGATCCACAAATGACGAAAATCTCTCTTTTGCCTGCCCTATCCCGATGAGCCAAACTAAAGCTCATTTTCTGTTGAGTCATAGTTCGGCAGTCTTAAATTAATGCACCCCCTAAGGTTGATGCGAATAAACAAATTTTTGTTCTACGTCTCCGAGCTATATATCCTCGTTTAATTCCTCGGGTCATTTGAATCAAATGAAACTTTGATGAATAACTAATTCTTTCTTTTCTTCCAGTCATTCTTTTCCCTGGTCTATTAATAACAAAACTGATTCTTCCTATGTATAAAATAAAAATTCCAATGGCTTTGGGCTCTTATGACCTTCCTAACCCATATTTTTTAGATTCACCTCAGAAATAATAAATTGTATTGATACTCGGTATAAAAAAAAAAGACGATCGGCCTTTGATGTACTTAGAGTTGGTCGTAAAAACGTTATCATATACTTCTTTCGCCGTGGCTTCCATGACAATGAGGTCATTCTTGCATGGGCTTTGCTTTGATGATGGGTAGGCTTGTTGTGCTTTGGCCCTTCCGCTCTTCGAGATCAAAGGTCGACAAGGCACTACATCTTATATTTGTTTATATAGATGTTCTATTTGTTTATAGTTCTTTCTATCATGCGTCTCGAGACACTTGAATCAATGTAACTCGGTGATTCTAAGAAGGGGCTTGGAAGAAGAGAAAATGAAATAACGAACAACCACTTATTTGTCGTAATATATCGACTTTATGCTAGTTCTGATGCAAAGCATGAAAGTTCCATTTTAGGGAAGGACGTACCATGATACTTTGTTTTTGTCGAGCCCCGCTTCGTCTCTAGGTTTGATGGTTGCCGTGCAAAAACCGTACATTCCATTTGTTCCCGTCCTAGTCTTTTCGCGACACTTCAGTTTTGCACTTCTTTTTGGTAGGTCTCGACTTCTCTGGGTTCTCGGACTTAAGCTCACGGAAGGAATTCAAAACTCAGAAACGAAATTCTTGGGTCGAGAACTTCCGCCGGCTCATGGAATGAGCTCGCGGGACTTGGCTCGCGCCACATTCCGTTTCTCTTGATCAACAAAGTTCGCAAACTTTGGTTCAAGGAATAAGGACTTATACAAATATGTGTTTCCACAACAATGCTTATATCCTACCAATGGTTATGTAATTTAAACTCTCATTTCAATCATTGAAACATTCTTAGAGAAACGTTATATAGCCGTTATTCACATACCATTTTCAATCGAGCAATTTCCAAAAGTGATTGAAATATAACATGACTTTCGTCACTAGGTAAAGATGAATTTGGCTAAATCAAAGCTTATTAACACATATTTCGAAATAGATATGCGAGATAAACTCGCTCGAAATAGCAAATGTGTATAATAAAAGTATATATACGTCAAAACGACTTTGTCTCAAAGAATAGGAGATAGAGTAAATAGACTTTGAGTGACGTATAAGTTCAAGTCTCCACATACCTTTAGTCGTAAGTTCCACCGGTTCATTGAGGTACTCCTTCGTCTTGTATGATGATTGCCATGGAGTCTTGAGCTCACTACACTTATCCTAGTCCGAGCCTTTGATAATAGGCTAGAAATAAGACTTATAGTTTTGATCACTAACATTGACAAAACATGCTTTGAGATAAGAACGCATGCGAGTTCGACCGAGTAATTCTCTAACAATCTCCCATTTGTCAATTTTAGTGACAAAACTATTAATACATATGGAATACAAAAAATAAATAAATTAACTTTTGTAGCTCCTATTCCACATGCCTAATGTTGAACATTACTCGAAATCTTCGTCACTTCCAAGTACTCAATGATCCCCAAAGTTTGTAAGTTTAGCATCATAGTTGTTGAAAATCTGTAGCTATGACAATAAGAAAAATAATAGTTCTCCATCATTGTTATACATTGTCATAGTATCATTACACAACGTCAAGGTCAATTGTATCACAACTTCAACAATACTATGGTGATATGTATCACTCCCCCTTAGTCAATACCCCATCTCACATGGAAACCACTCCCCCCTTACATAATGATCCGAAAACCATATGTATTTATAGTGTGAACTACATATTAATTCTCCCCCTTTTGTCAATAAAATTGGCAAGGTACAAGAACGAGATCCTATTGAAATTTCCGAAGAGACATTTCATGACCAAAAGAAAGAAACACACATCATCTTATTTAGATACAATCATAAAACCCGAAGCTAAATGCGTTCATCAAGGAGTTTAAAGATACAGGATTTGCCTTATAATATTCCACAGCCGCACTCCCCACAAAGATTTGGCAATTAGCGCAAGTTCAAAAGAACTCTCCCCATAATATGTCATTCCAAGAAAGAACAACAAGAGCGACCTTAATTTCGAAAGAAAAGAAGGATTTCTTTGGACATAACAAATCACATACAAGTATGAATTTGAATCCAAAATACTCAATTAAATTAACCACAAGAGAACCCATGATTAATTTAATCGAAATACACAACCAAACTAATCACAAAATTAATCAATTTAATTGGTCATACTCACATAAGAGAATCTATGGAGCAATGATTAAGTTAATCATGAAAATAATCAACTCGAACACAAAAACGCTCAAACATAAGAAAACTTATGGAGTCATAACTAAAATAACCAAACAAGATGATTAATTTAGTTCAAAAATGCTCGACATAAAGTACCTTACGGAACAACAACAAAGCTAATCCCGCAAAAATAATCAACTTTGATTGTTTCTTTCAACATAAGACACATTCGAGCCACAATAATACACAAAAACGGATGGGGAAGATCAATTATCTGCCGAATACACAAGGATTCATTCTATTTTCTATCACCATTTGCACAATGACAAACAATAGACATAATCCTTGAAAACAAAAGATTTTAACCTATCTTCCATCAAAAATTGACAATGTAGGCTTTAACGCTTTTTGTATTTGTCGAAGTCCATTCATTCCTTTGTCAATATAAGAATTTCGACATACGAAAGAGTTTACTTTTGACAAGATATGGGACACTTTCAAGTTCACGGATGCAAACACACATATCCCATTGCAATATATAAAACCATAAAGATTAATCTTTAAAATCATCTTCCAAAACAAATTTAGGATTTAAACCAATAAATCTAAAAACATGAAGATGAAAACGTTGGACATAGCTATGTGTAATCACAATAATGGCTATTTGAAACTCTAGTTATTCTTCTTAAAAAAACAAGAAAAATAGAAGATTTACTAGACAATCTTAAAATCAAAAACTCACATAAAGCATTTTACTTGCTTTCGGTACTCTTCTCAAACTCTCTGTATTCATGAGCTCATGCTTTCATTAAATCACCTCGATTCCAGGATGATCCGTCTTTTCTTCGGGTTTCTTGGAGAAAAGCTTCAAGTTCACTTTTTAGGGAGCAGAACTTGATCTAAGGCGAGATTCATGGTTAAGGAAGCTTATCAGGCGAGAGACGAGGGGAGATGTTCCGTCCGAAGGCAGTGAATATCGGGGCTCATCACATTATCAGAAGGAATCAGATATTATCTTCTTAGAAGGAAGGAGCCAGTCCAAACATCACCTTCTTTACTTGAAAGACCATGATAGAGAAGATTAGAAGAAATGTTTATGCCAGGGAGAAAAACTTCATTTTAAAGCAACCGAGGGATAGGATATAAATATCCAAAATAACCTTTAGACCAAAACCTAAATATATCCTCAGAGAAAGATCCCTTAACCAAACGTTTGAACAACAAAAAAACTAGGCAACATGAGAAAACTCTCATCACAACCCTCTTGAAGATTCGATTTTTTGTCTACTGAGGATAAACAAAAATCATCAATACGATATTCTGATGTAGTTGTTCCAATCCTACGAAGAATGATTAGATTCTTTTGAGGAATCATTATGTGATATACCTTGTTTTACTGTTTGCTTTTAGGAAAGAAGAGTTATCTTAGAAGTGATTCTTTCTTTCTTTTAGTACTGATTTGAATACCTTGATTGTTGATTTTCGTAAACTATGCACTTTATTGGAAACCTCTTTTACAAAGGATGGGGTTTGTATGAGATTTCTTTCCTCTTACGCAAAAAGCGTTTGTGGAGGAGAACTTTTTCCTGTTCAAAAGTGCCACGGGTTTAAGATTATCTGATGAATATGTAAGGAAATCACGGGGAATGGATAAATTCTCGTGATTTTCTATATGATCCCATGTTGTCGAGGTGACTTAAGGATGATATAGAATCAGGAGAAATTTCTTTGACAATTCTGGTCCGAAGAAGTTGATATGTTTTGCCAAGAATCACGATTGAAGCGGCTACAATTTTTAAATTAGGCGGTTGGTATTCGATTTTCAATCCTTTTTAATTAAGACTTCCTTTTTCAAGGTAGAAGTATTTACCAGGGAGACGGGATTGTTTGTGTGGAATGAAACGGGACTAATGGGAGACAGGGGCATTGATTATCAACAAAGATATTAAGATAACCATCATAGACATCATCCTCCGGACGGTAGTCAAGAGTATCCATCCATGCTTTCTATTAGAGCATTGCTCGGTTGAACCCACCAAGCGTTGGTACCTCAAGTTTGGTTGTCATATTTTAGTGAATCAAAACTCATGTTAAGAGTCGCTTGATTATGTACTAGAGTCAACTTCGTATAGGTTGGTTTCAAAGTATTAGGATATGAGACATTAAAAGTATTGCGAAGTCTTGAATATGTGAAGAAGCAAGGAGCTACAACGATAACAATCATCCTTCCACTTGAGGTTAGTGATATTTGACTTGAACCGCTTCATTCCCTAATGTATCTTTCAAGTCGTGCATATTGAAAACATAACCGCAAAGCATATATGAACTCTAGATAGACATAGTATTAAGGAATACACTACGAGGTTTATTGCTTAACCATTAAACTTTGTAGATAAGACAACGCTCACAATCATTTGAATGGTATTGTGATTATGTATGGGTATGAGGTGAGGATTTCTGTCCTAGGAACAATGTTTCCATGTATGTTCTAAAGAGTAAGTTCATAAACTTTGTGGACCGAAGAATTGCTAGGCGTTATTGGTTTGTTATTCACATTTACATATACGGAACAACCACTGATATGTGTGATTGAGTATAACTCACAACTTGTTGTGTTCTTGGTAGAACGATTCACAAAGGCCTGACTTATGTATTGGTATAACTTTTATTTGTAAACCAATCTTAAGTAATCACTGTGGTAGGATCGGTTTGTATGTCCGACTTTTTGGGGAGAGGGAACCGATCCTAGTTTGGGTAAGCGCATCAGTGAACTAATCCTTGTATGGGGTGCAACAAGGTTTATATGCAAAGGGGAACCGATCCTATGAACATGTGCAACACGTTTTTAGGTAAAGGGGAACCGATCCACATGGACATGCAACACATATAAGTTAGATACCATATATATATGGAACCAATCCTAGTACCTAGTCAACCGATTTTTGGAAAGCTAGTTTTACCATGCACAATACTCACAAATCTTCTGGAACATAGCCCTCATGCTCCTCTCAGTCTTATTCCTTATTGATCCTGCTTGGTCCAATTCAACAAGCTTCCGTTGGAGGTAATAAGTATGCCTTGGTAATGGTAGATGACTATACTGGGTTCACATGGGTTGCTTTTCTAAAAACAAGAAACGACACTCTTGAGGAATTCAAGATTATTGAAACACATAAGAATAAACAAGGTCGTAAAGCTTAAGAAAATAAGAAGCGGTCGAGGCTAAAAATCAAGGGATACGAGTATAATACTAGCGATCTTGGGATTACCCAACAATTTTCAAGTTCCATTACACCTCAAACTCACGGTGTAGTCGTAGAGAAAGAATAAACATATTCAAGAATGGCAAGAGTAATGTTTCACAATAAAACCACCTTTTAAGTTTGGGAAGTAGTTTTTATCACATATTCTAATAAATGTAGTTTACTTAAGATCCAAACTCAAATACTCTATATGAACTTTGGTATGGAAAACCAAATCTCGAGCATCTAAGGGTTTTAGGCTAAATGCTATGTTCTCAAGGATAGAACATAGAGGAAAATTTGATTCCAAAAGTGGATGAAGGAATTTTCTCGATATGCATCTCATAGTCATGCCTCTCTGGTATACAACACGTGACTCAAGTCATAGATGGAATCACTAATGTTGTTATCGATGACATTAGTGACTTTAGTCAAGACAACCACACCAACAAAGCTTCCTCCTCTCGAAACCGTTATTAAAGAAAATTGACAAGAAGAACCATCTCAGGGTTCATCTAATTAGTGAAAATGGTGATAAAGATGATAATGAAAGTATTGTTGAACAACCTAATGATACTGAACATATTGTTCAAAAAACCTCGCTAAGTGGGTATATCAAAAGACACTCTAACAAAAAAAATTATTGGATATGCCAATGCAAGGGTTATGACTCAAGAGAGCTCGAACGTCTCATTACTATTCATGTTTTATCTTCAGAGGGAACCAAAGAATATTGAGGAAGCACTCAGTGAACCTGTTGGGTAAACTTATGCATGAGGAACTCAACTACTTAAAAGAGCAAGTGAAGCATGGGAACTTATTCCAAAACCAGCATGAGTCAACATTGCTGAACGAGGGATCTATGCAAATTAAATCAAGGAATTTGGAAATAATTGTTAATGAAAGATATTATCATTTGCCTCCGATGATACCTCAAATCGAAGGTATTGATTTTGACGAAACTTTGCTCTGCGTTGCCTGGTTTAGACCCATTAGACTTTATCATTATACCTGCCATCTTAAGAGATACAAGCATTTCAAATGATATCAGGTTGATATAAAAGTTAAACACCTAATTTATATCTATTGTTTGTGTTTTCTTTGCTATGTTTTCGTGTGAATTATGTATCTTATGTTTACTTTTGAGTTACTAGGTGTTTTGGAGTCATTGGAGCAAAAGGAAGTGGAACTCAGCTTAATTCGAGGATTTATTCTCGATCATCTTGAAGAGAGCGAAAAGACGAAGCTAGTGGCGAAAGAATGAGGCCGTTTCGACATCGCATGAGGAAGTTATGAGCAAAATCATTGATTAAGATGGTCGGCTTCTAGAACCGACAAGACATGTAAAGGGATGCCATCTCGGCTAGCCCTTATCGATTGCACTTGAGTGGCTATATCCGATTGTTATTCCTACACATGCACCTAGAAGTCGGAGAAATCATTTCTCCGATCATTAGCCGTATTTCCTACATCACCCGAAAAATAGAGATGAGTGAATGGTGGCAGAGAAATTCAGAGACGAAATTGGGTATGACATCTCGCAGATCGAGCTCGAAGAGAAATAGGGAAGAAGTTGAGTTGTAGTTGCTCACTTGATTACGAGATCGAGAAGAAGACTAGGGTTTTGAGTCCAGGATGATTTAGAACCGAGATTCCGTTGATGAAGAACAAGTTTCGTGAGAATTGGTTTTGAGCAAAACCACGAGTGTAGGATCACAATATCGCAACTCCAATACTTCGCGAGATTAATAAACGATCGCGTCGCGAAGGAGTCGCGTGGAGGTAAATAAATGACGTAATAGATGACGACAGTCAGTAACATGAGGAAAGTGTGAAGACTTGGCGAGATTTAGGAGTGTCGCGAGGACAAGCGCTTACACATTCGCGAGGATTTACGAAGTCATTTCCGAAAATAAAGGACAATTTAAGTTGTCATCCATTATGTAATACTCTATATAAAGGGTCGAGTAAGTCCGTGGAGAAGGAGAGATCTTTTGAATTGTTAAGCAAGTCATTAAGAGAGAGAAAACGAGAGTAATTGTAATTGCTTTAGTTTTGTTCTAATTATATTTGTAAACATTTTCAAGAAGATAATCAATCAAGTTCAAAGTTAATCATCTTTCAAAGAGTTAATCACGTTGAATCTAATGAG
>JAJJWW010011754.1:0-216084 GCA_023531295.1 Papaver armeniacum | reverse complement strand
TCATATTGTAAAGATTCAAGTATTCAATCAATAGAAACCATAATCATACATCTTAAAATGACTTAATTGTGTACATTTGAGTGAGGGGTGTAGTGTAGATTTCCTACAACTACACCTCGATGCCATAAAATGTGAGTTAAAAAATAATAAAGGAAAACGATGAAGAAGATGATTAAGAAAAGCAGCAGAAAATAGTTGGCATTTATGAAGAAGACGAAGTAAAAGAAAAGAAATGCTTTCACAAGGAATCCTCCTTAAATAGACGAGAAAGAGTAAACTCGGATAACATTAAATGTGCCGGTAAAAAGGAAATTTTAGATACGTGTAAATGTCATCCAAAAATTCACTAATCTTGTCTGGAAAAAAAATTGATGGAAAATCAACGATTGCGGCATCTCAAAATATTGGTTCTCATGACATTCTCTTCGCAGAAGACATGAGAAGAGGCAAGATGTAGGATCGTAATATCGCGACATCAATACTTCGAGATTAATAAATGACGACATTGCGAGGGAGTCAGCAGGAAGTAAAATAAATGACGCAATGAATGACGACAAATGTTTAATCACGAGGAAGATATGAAAATATGGCGAAGTTTAATAGTATCGCGAGATTGTATATTTGTACGCTGCGATATTCTCGTTAAGCCATTCCCGAAAATAAAGGATGCCTTAGTCGTAACTCATTTCTATTTCATATTGTAGCATTCAAGTATTCAATCAATAGGAATCATAATCATTCATCTTAAAATGACTTAATTGTGTATATTCTGGAGGGGTGTAGTGTAGGATTTCCTACAACTACAGAGATCTTCAAAAAGATCGAGGGAAAATATAAGATTACCTACCCATGGAATTGAGGACAGCAGCCCGAGCGCGCTAAAAACAGAACTGATTTCTGTGAGTTCCATCAGTTCCATAGCCACACAAACACTAAGGCTGTGGATCCGAAGAAATGGTGCAAGACATGATCGAGCCAAGGAAACTCCAGAGTACATCGCGGCAACCAGCGATCCAACCAACTACGAGAGCACCCGTACATCGTGTGGAAATTCCACGCGAGGCACAATACTGAGTGCAATACGATATTACATCTCAAATATCACAGCCCCCCACACCCGAAGGAAATATAACAAGAATCTACAAACGAAACTCGAAGGTGACGAAGTATCTGGGCAGCCAAAGAGCCCACCATGGGAGGAGTGGATGAAATACCTATCGGCTCTTCAGCTCCTCCGAGGCACCCGATGGATGGACTCTAAACCAATGACCCACTAGTGGTTATCGATGGCCACACCCTCCCGAACATGAGGGGGAGAGGAAGAGAAACCTAGGGCGCACAGATTACGGGCAATGCCTAAGATTCTAATTGATGGAGTAAGTTCCCTCATTTCTAAATCTTATTTTATGAAACATTCAAACAAATGGGTCTTAGAGACGAATGCCTAATACCATCGACCTATAATATATTTAGCTTCAATCTGTTATCGACCCGCCCAAGAGGCGATGTCACCTTAGAAGTTCAAGTAGGAAAAATCCTTACCCAACCACTTTCTGTGGGGTAGTAGATGTGATTTCCCACTTACCTAAGCTATTATCTAGGCGATCCCCGGATCCATGGAATCAAAGGAGTCGCCTCACCTACCACCGTAGACTAAGATTCCCAACACCCGGCGGATCGCGAGATCGTCAAGACTGTGCGGCCGGGCACCGTTACAACATGGACGTACAAAACGACGAGAACAGTAAAACTCCCTAAGACAACACAAGAGAACTCCATGACGTCGAAAAACTGTGCAAGCATCGTAGCTCGCATGGCAACAATAACCGAGGGCAAGGAGCTCCGATGAAGTACCCTCATCCGACAAAGTTCCTATCTTGAACTCACCAATGAATCCCTTTATAGCAATCAAAGAACCTCTCTCGATATTGGAGAGAACCAAAACTCTTTGGCGGACTCAGAGTGGTCGATATTGAATCCGGTACGATGATAGCATTAAAGGAAGTCTGAGGGATGCTAGCCTCAACGCGATTCTACTAATCCTAAAAAAGTTTACCAAAAAGGCATTCACCCCCAACATTAGCCACCATGTAAGCAACTTCCCAGAACGTACTACTATCTCTAATAGATGGATACTGCTATAGCCAAGTCCACCTCGAGATGGGGCAAAACTAGTTGCCAGTTTTTTAAGGAATCGAGAGACGACTGCAAGGAGGAAATTCCTTGAACCGAGCTAACCGTCAAACCTCACACGCATGCACCGCAAAATAGGAAGTACTTTGAATTCCGAGAGATCAATCAGGACTCCGGCCTAAACCAAGACAATGGTCGCCCGCATTCACCCGGTCACAAGAGAGAGGATTGTCGATCAGGAGGGAAGATAAGAAATGTGTGAGATCAATGGTGATCAAGATTGTAGGTGTGTTGTGTATTCTCATAAAGAAATAAGATAAGCTCGATTGATTGAATTTGCTCTTTGAGAGTAATTGCTCAGACGCTGAGATGTTAATCTCTTGTCATCCTGTTTGACGAAAGATTGTCTTGTTTTCAATCATGATTCGTAGACTTATTTATATTGCTAGGAATTATAAACACTTTGATCCTGGGCATGAAGTGTGACAAGTCAAGTCAAAGAGTGGGGAAGTGAAATCGTGTTAAAACCAGCTGATCATCGCGTATGAGACTTGGTTGATTTTCCATCCACTACTTGCTAACTCCTCCAACCGATTGCACGACTTGCTCACATTCTCATCGTGTGTATGAACACACGTGCCGTAGACCGCGACCAAAACCCTAGTTAATATCCCCCATGTGACACGATTGATGTCTCGTGGATTGTGGAGTCTCAGAAGGCGCACGCTCATTTAATTAGTCGGGCCGTCAACTTTGCGCAGACGATGAGTCCTTTTGTATTGCCGAGCCGAACGTGATTTGTAAAATGTTCTAAGACCATGAATCGAATGTGTCCATGGAGACAGTAAGTATAATTCTCAAATAAATGTTGATAATTAAGGTGAGCAAATATTTCTCGATGGATTGTTGAGTAATGATACTGAACCAATATTCCTTGGTTCGAGAAAATATCGCCGCTTGATGAATTATTGGTAGCATGACCAAATAAAATATTAATTTAAAATATGCAACCGAACCGAGTATAATTAATAAAAATGTTGACCATGGTATCAACGTAAAATTATTAGCGTTGAACTGGAATTATGAACCTTGGACTCGAAAAAACCCTAATTTCGATCATTTGCCGATCAATTGATATTTATTGAAAATCCACCACGGCGAAGGAGGAACCACTTACATGGGATGATGGGCCCACCATGTAGCACCCAACATGCTCGAGCGAGCAAATACCAAAGTCTCTGAACACCACTGTGAAAGGTTGGACGATTAAATGCTGGTTTAATCATTTATTAAAATAATGCTCACCGAGCCTCAGTGATAAAACCTAATTATGAAGAGATGAGGGACCCACCAAGGGGTCAGAAACCGGGCCCCGGGTTGGTCACGGACCGAATGACGATCATTTTATGAAATTCCAAACTGTTTGTAAAGAGTTTGAACCTAATGAACAAATTAGGTCAACATGATGAAAATACGCAGACCGGCCTATTGCAGCCAAAGAGCCAACTTTGGTCGGTCATGGTAATATGCTCATGTCACCAAAGTGTTCGTGCCTCCGCCCCGAATTTTGATATTTTCTTCGGCGTGCATTTGAGCAATCATTTGAGAAAATATGGAAGAAATCAAGGTTTTTGCTCAAATCGAGGAAACTTCATAAGATGAAGGAATAAATAATAATAAAAATGAAGGAATCATGAAGTATGGACCGGCTATGGCCAAGGAATGGTTGGCCGTCAATAAGCCCGATCCCATGGTATTTTTCCTAATTTTATACTATTTTCATGGATTTTAGGGAATTATCATGAAATCAAGGAGTTTGTTGAAATAAATGAGTTTTCCTTAAAGTGAAGGAGTTTTCCTTAAATAATTTTATACTACAATGAATATACTCTTTCTTCCTCCCAGGGTGTCCAGCAGGGCGATCCACTCGGTCCACTTCTATTTTCCTTGGCTTTACACCCACTGGTTTGTAAGATTGCAACAGCAGCACCTGTACCTTCACAGCCGGTACCTGACGACGAACAATAGCCAGTGATACTTTAGAAGTTTCTAAAGCCCCAAAATCATACAGAAGAGGGCCTGTGTCGAGGTCTCCGCTGGAACATCTACAAAATGTAACTATTCCTGCCAACTATGGATCCTCGTAGTTTAGCATGTGATGCCTTTCCTAAGAATGCTATGGCAGACCTACCGGGAGGTGTCCGATTGCTTGAGGTCCAGTTAGCCCAATATGCACACAGCCGATCCGGCCTAACCAAGAGTCGATAAAACTATTCAACTAATGGACGTATCAAACTCGGAAGGACCCTCGTAGTGAACTCACGGTTCGTGAGTCAGGCCGGCGTATCGGGTTGTATTTCTAATGCGTACGACTCACCCGATGCACTTCAAAATTACATCTCATTTCGATCGCACTGCTGTTGTTCTTAAGGGTATTTGATTGCAGCCGATGGGCGCAGATACGGACCACTTTCAACATCTGGACACACACTACCGATCAGCGATCAGGGTCTTGAATATACACTATGCAAGACACCACCCAATACCGTTATCTTGCATCATGCTACTGCATCTAACCTCGCAACGCACCATACTGGAACTCTACAGCCCCGCCTTAGCCCTCATTACCTTGCACCGATCACTACTTAAGGGTGCGCGGGTCTATCTCCCACTTTCGACATCAAGAAATTGCCCCACACCATGCATTCTCCGGCAACTATATTCTTGATGTCGTTAAACGTGAGATTCCACGCATTCTCCATGTCACCCGAGACTCCATCCCGTGGCAATGCAATAGAATAGCCAACGCACAAGATTACCTCAAAGCCATTCCCATCGATCACTTTCAATCAAGCACAGGTCCCGTCAATTCCGGCTGCATTTCAATATCGCCTGGGATACCCTTATTCGGACGAGGACAGTTTGTGTGCCTCCGCAATGCACCAATGGATCGCTTCGGAGACCATGCTACATTGCGCAAGTGACACGGCCTTAAATTCGTACACGACTTGGTACGTGATCTTTGCCGATTTGTGCTACAAAGCAAATGTAGCGGCTGAAAGAAGCCGTTGTTGGTTGTCTTTCGAACAATGGTAATGCTCGCCGACGCCGACATTCTAATCCACAACCTGGAAAACGGACGTGATGTTTGCTTTGGATGTCACCGCGTGTCGCCCTTTGCCGGAACGGGTATCGCAACTTACGCCCGGGTCAGCCATCGTCGGCTGCTATTACTCGCAAACGAATAAATATGCTTCCAACTCGTTCGACATGGATAAGGAATTAGTGTGTGTTAGCTTTCTGCCGCTAGGGGAACTGGGAGACGATATTACCGTTCTTTTCAAAAGACTCAAGAATTGTATGACTGCTCATGACGCTAATAACAACTTAGGCAGTGCTCTTTTATGGTCAAATTATTATTCGTAAAGGTGTGGGGCACAACTGTCGCTCGCCTTCCAACCCTCAATCCGACCATGTTATTCAAAGGTGTGGGGGCACAATTATTATTCAACACACATCGCCCACCCGCAACCGAACACCCTTCTAGCCCCACTTCTCTCATCATCCCAACAATGCATTGCCGCACCTGCTTGGGCTGATGGCCTTGCAGTTTGCCGCTATTAAGCTTTCCGAAAGGTACAAAGCATGTGGTCGCGACGACTCCGAGTCAAAGATTTGTCGGGATGTCTTATGTGGTTCCGTCGCCGCAGCTTCGCACGAGCTACTTGCCCATGGCTGGTGTGGTGAACATCTCGCTAGCTTGGAAATGCCCACCGGTTTAGGGACAATACATTGCTAGTGCGCCTCTCCTCCCTCCTAAAGCCCGATGGCGTTTAAGGCCAATAGCTATTGGTACAACTGGCGCCTAAGTTATGCTCGAAATTACAAAGAATCCCAGCATGACAAGAGATGGCAAATTACCTGGGTGATCACCGCAGGCCCGCATTCCCCGCGCGGGAAAGCATACTCCACGCTGCCAATAGACTTCTCGAGGCTAAAGGCACACAAATCAACCTTACTATGCTCTCTGCCGATTTCTCTAATGCATTCAATTTGGTCGATCGATCAACTATATTAAGGGAAGCCGAGCTAGCATGCCCTAGCATATCTCACTGGTCGAGTTTTGTTACGCCGAGCCTGCAAGACTTTATTACTTAGGAGTCTATTCTAGCATCCGCACAAGGAGTACAAAGAAGGTGACCCTTTAGCCCTCTCCTTTTCTCCCTCAGCTCCCACATCCCCCGGGGATCCGCCATATTGCTAGTGAATGCACCTTAGACCTACACGCTGGTACCTTGATGATGGAACCATTATAGGGGATACTTAGAAGTTTCAAAAGCTATAAAGATAATTCAAGATGAAGGTGGCGCACGAGGGCTGCATTTGAACATCAGAAACGGAGGTTTACCGGTCTCGCCGATCCAAGATGCCAAGATAATGGTGTTTTCCCCACAACATTGGTCGGCCCAAGATTGGGTGTGAAATTGTTGGGAGGTCCAACAAGATGGATTCTCAATACCGTAGCGACATGATCCTACAAACAGTATCGACAAAAACTACTAGGCTTATTGAATGTGTTAAGACACTCAACGACCCACAATGTGAGCTATTGCTCTTGCATGAACCTCCGTTGGAGTGTCTAAATTGTACTTCACCATGCGCACTGAGACGGCGCCGGATCTTGGCTCCCAACAACGCCCGGTGACCTTGCCTATGGGAGACATGGGGGATTAGAGTGTACACCATGTCCGACACTAGCCAATATTGCTACCTAGCACGTGTGTGCCGTACTCAACGCTACAACAAACCATTCCGAGCAATCTCGACATTTCGGGTACCAAGCCCGACTTCCGTGACGCTCTCAAACGCTTATACACACCTCGTGGTCGTCCACTTCTTTTGACATCGTACCACCGCCCTACAGCCCTACGAAGAAAATGGCGGCTACGTATTTCATGCAGTTGAAGAAGGAACTTCCTAAAGGTGTCAGCCCTATCAACACGAGACGCGATCCTATGGCAAAAGGTAATAGTCAAAAAGACGCGATGGACTTTTTTTTTGAAGGTTATCCATTGATGGTCTAAATCAAACCATCTACTCGCACCCGGTAGCAAACCAATACCGCTATGGCATACCACTTTTTCCCAAGACAATGTTGTTTGTACTTTGCCGCAAACGCGATATGGACGTCTTCTGAGATCATGCACTCCATCAAGCGCTAGCGAAGAGGCCTCAAATTTCACATGACTTGGTGCGAGATGTGATTATGGATATTTGCTAGGTCCGGAGTGCGGCTCTAAGGAAGCATCTCTAGGCCTCTTGGCTGGCGGGGCGGCTCTAAAGCCATGGACATACTTGCGCATTACCGGGAGAACGGAGTGGATACATGTTTTGATGTCACAGAGTCTCGCCTTCTCGGGACCTCGGTTTACGTAGCTTACACTCGTGACATGCAATCTCCAAGCACCCATGAGCCGCAAAACGTAACAAGTATCTCGGAGATATGTAGATCCCACGGGTATGCTTTCGGAGTCTTGGTTTCACAACCTAGGTGAACCTCGAGATGATATGATTGTTCTCTTGAAGGCTAAAGAACCGCTAGTTAATTACGCTTACGCTAAATAATAAAATAAAGGTTCTTTATTTCATGTGGTAGGTTCACAATCAAAAAAGGGAGTCGATACGTTTGTTGCTCGACTCCCATCCATTCATGTACAAACTGATATTTGATTTTCTTAAATAAAAGCCCCTAAAGGCACTCTTCATAATAATAATAATAATAATAATAATAATAATAATAAACCCTTAGGAGAGAGAAGTTCTCCTATGATCTACTGATGGGTTTTTCCTGGTGATTGAAAACCAGAATCAATCCATTCCATTGTCCGTGATTTCCACGCATACACCTACCTTTCTCCTCATCGCTTATTGTTTGCTGCATTTTGATGCTTGCTACGGCCATTGCTTTTAGGGTTTCCATAAACTCTTTCCACTTGGAATAAGCAATGCCAAAAACCCGTCTATGATCCTCTACAGCCTTCGTAATGCCGACCGGGATTCCCAATCTTCCTATGGCTTCATCATCGACCTTAACGACAAGACTCCCTTGTCCCTTTGCTTCGCATTTATGGTCAGTCAGATAATGGCGGACTAGGTTATTCTAAGTGGCCGGATTCGACACCTTAAAGATCAACATTTTCCTACTCAAAGTGCTAAACTGGGTCCCAAGAACGAATTCAAACGTAAGCAATTGCTATGCCGCCGGGAGGGCGTTCTCAGATACGCAATGGTGGCTGTACCAGTGCATGACCACTCATACATGGAAGATGGCTTGCAAATGTAGAAGACACTGCATGTTATACCAGGCTGCTCAAATGGCATTGGTGCAACATTTATGGTGCGGGAGAAACCTCATTGTGCTCCTGGGCCAGCCGAGAAGCTCAAGACTGGGTGAACCGTTTGATGAAGGTGCTGCAGGCTTACGGAAATTCTCAAACCAAATGCCGCAGAGACAAATTCAAACTACGGCCGTATTCCACCGCATTGTGATTCACTTTCGCGCGCGTTGAAATCGCTTGATCACATTGCAAATCCTACTTGCCTTGTCGCCCGGATACGTCTTGTTCTATTGCCGATTTGCACCTTAAACTCCGTATGTGCCTCAAAGCTCGAGTGAGGAGCTTAGCTGGAACAGAAGAAGCTACAAAAACAATTAACAAAGCACTAGTAACTTGAAACGAGCCCTCGGGAAACTCGCTTGTCTAACAGCTTGCTTGACCTCGACTAAATGTGCCTCCAAAGCAAACAGGTGCTCAAAGAAGAAGAAAACTAGCAAACACTTGGCTACTTGCAGAAGAAGCTTAGTTATGGTCACTAACGCGGGCTATACGTATCCTCTCATCCAAATGGCGTTGCCCCTCCGACCCCGCATACTCTACATGTACCTGTAAGCAACACCCTTCAGCCGCCCTATCATTCCCCGCGTGTCGCTTTGTCTCCCGCCTTGTCGCTGAATGCCAAAGACGTTCTTGCTGCTCTTAAGAGCTTTCCCAAGGGTACGCCTTTGGCAGGATCGGCCTCGCAGCTCAAAGATCTCCTCGATGCTTGAGCTGAGCTAGGTGCATGGTTATTGCTGAAGACGCTCATTGTCGACATACTGGTGTTAGAATCTTTGGCTTGCTGGCAAATGCCCCTCGCTCTAGGCGTAATCTCATTGCCGGCCCCCTTGACGCCGTCCGTCAAGCCTCGGTGGTGGCTGAGACCCATTGCGTTGGTACCATATGGCGCAGCCTGCTCCAAAATAGCCGCCAACTCGGCTTGTAAAAGCTTGAATTCTTATCTTGGCAACTTCCGCTTGGCGTAGGCGTTCCGGAGGAGAGGAAGGCATTCGCACTGCCAACGATTACTCGAGTTATGGTTCGTACGCCACCAAATCTATGTTGCACGATCGATTTTTCGAACGCCTTAATCTCGTCAATCGTCCGCCATCATCAGAGAGGTACGCGCTCGCTGTCCTAGTATTGCATACCTGGGTCAATTTTTGTTATTCAAACCCCTCGCTGCTATATTACCTAGATCACATCTTATCCTCTCGCACAAGGAGTTCAACAGGTGACCCCTTGGTCCCTTGTTATTTGCTTTAGCCCCGCACCCACTCGTGGAGAAGATTGCTTTAACCCGTTAGCCTAGATTTTCATGCTTGGTATCTAGACGACGACACCTTAGTTAGGAGATAATGATTGAGGTATCCAAAGCTCTTAAGATTCTCCAGGATGATGGACCAGCTACGGGTTACATCTAAACATTTCGAAGACCGAACTATTTTGGCCTTCGTACGACGCGAGAAGAGATGCCGTTGGTGCCTTCCCCGTGGATATTGGTCACTTAAAGATGGTGTGCGTCTCGCGACCGGTAAGTTTGAGTTCGGATTTTGCCGCAAAGACCGTGATGCATGCACTGGATAAATCATACAAATTTATGGACAAAATCCAAGAGTTGCAAGATCCACAAGGCGAACTCCGCCCTACGGTTGTACCGGGTATCGAGGATGTATTTCGCCTCGCACCACCTGCCCAAAAGCTAACCTCGGCGCGAACTATCTTACGACTCATCTCTGCACATCTTCGCCGCCCGGTGGTCAGAGATGGAGCAGTGCTCGGTTTGGTCCAACAACGATTGGCTACACTTCCCATTAAGGACGGGGGCTTGGTATACTTACGATGTCGATACAATGAAGTACCGCTACCTAGCTTCCTGTGTGAACTCGACATTTGGCAAAGACTTCATCTTGAAGTGTCCGCCACCACCGGTCCTCGGTCCGATTACCACAAAGGCCTTACAATCTTTTCAAGCTCGCGGGATTACCACTGGATTTTGCCATTAACGATGCCGCCCCTTTACATGAAGTCTTTGGCGGCTATTTATTTTGGTGCGCTTCGAGATCAAAGCCTCTACCTTTGCTCTATCTCCACGTGGAGGTCGCCGCTATGTTGGTAATTGATCTGTCCATGCTATGGACTTCTCAAGGCAGTTCCCGATTCTCAATCAAGGGCAAATTGGGGCCTGCATGGGCCACTTAGTGCTTCAAGATCACGCAATACCCTTGTCATGGCGTAAGTGTTCTCATTGGGTGCAAGCTTATGGATATCTTTGGCCACCATGCTATCCATCAGGCAAGCGAGGTTGGGCATGCATGATCCATTGTGCAAGGGAATTTCCAACACTCAATAATTAGGAAGACTAAGAGGGATGTTTGCATGACCTGTTTCCCCTTTCACTAGTGCACGTACTCCGAAGGATGCCGTCAACTTGGGTGTTTGCATCACTTGGTTATGGGTCTGGGGTACTAGCTTTTCCACCTTTTGAACTTGCGGATTTTGTAATTTTTTGAAGCAAGGAATTGCATGGCTCAACATGATGCCAATTTCAAAATGGGCAATTCTCTTTTCATAGGTTAGGGTCGCATTCTGCGGGGCCGGCGCCCAGCTGTTGCTGGCTGCCACCATCTCCCGTAACGTCGATTTTGATATTAGTAATAATAATTGCCTTGCGGCGCCCTTTTCATAATAATAATAATAAAAAATAAGGGGCGTGTGGATCGACTCGACTAGGGCATGACCGGCTAGTGGCCCTATCCCGAGTTTTCCCTAATTTTATATTATTTTCATGATTTGAAGGAAATATCATGAAACCAAGGAATTTTCATGAGATCAAGGAAATAATAAAATAATAAGGAATGCAAGGTGTGGGACCGGCCACAACTAGGGCATGATCGTCTCTGCTAGTGAGCTCGGTCGCGCGACACCTTCCTACTTTTTATTATTTCCTTGATGTGATGGAAACACCATAAACCGAGGAGTTTCCTTGAAACGAAGGATTTTTGTTCAAATGAAGGAATTTTCATGAGATCAAGGAAAATAGTAAAATATAATAAAATAGAAAATTAGGCTGGGACCTGCCACCAAGTGACTGGTCGGTCGGTGGCTCAAATCCCTAGCTCGCTAATATTTTATTATTATTATTATTATTTTTCTTCCTATTTTGCATAGGTTCCACGTCCTTCGATATTACTTATTGATCGTCATGCATTCAGTGTGCTCGTTAGTGCATTATTGCCGAAAGACACTCTGCACCATTTTGGCCTGAGCTTACTCAATAGTGGCTCGATGCCCGTACGTTGAATATTTATCACTAACTCATGGGAATTTCTCAAAAGAAATCCATTAATTGAAGTAATGAAATATTATGAAGAATGCGGGGAAAACATTTTGCATTCTCAAGATGTCGCTATCGCTCTGACAAAGCAACAATAGAGCCGCCTAATCTTCATTTCATATGGTGCAATTTATCGAATTCGTTTCCAAGATTCATGAGATATGCCGCTGCTCAGCCGAGAGAGCTCACAGGCCTATATATACTTCTGAGACAAGATGACGTAGATTTTCATAGCATATTCATGCTTGGCAAGGTAGAGCGAGCTCGATATTCGATCATTTGTTTTATCAGAATACATATAATTATAAATATTTATTTTGCTTGTTTTAAAATTCACTATCTGGCTATTGAACCTCAGGAAAGTTGAGCGCCTCGCCAAAGATTGAATGGTGATTTTCCTCGGATGATATGGGTATCAACTCCCAGTCATAAGATAAGATTTTGTCGATTTTTGATAGTACGAAGAATCATCGATTGGACGAAGATCCTGCAGAAGGGAGCCAGGTTATCGCCGCACGCGCCAGAATTAGCGCAAACCGCTGATTTGATGATGGGACTCGGGTCAGCCTTAGATTCACGCCGCAGCTCAACAAGGAAATGCCCTGTGTGACAGTTTTGAAGTAAAACATGATATAAAAGGGGTACTTCCTCTTCTTTACTTCTTCTCGACAATGGGTCAATACCTTCATCTTCTCTTCAATTATTGCTGCCGCTAATTGAGGAAGAAAGAATTTTCTGAGTTTCATTGTCAGCCAATTTCGTTCGATTGTCGTCTGTGCCTGAGCTGGAATGCACACAAAGTACATTTTTAGTTTGAATGTAGCCTCGTGAGTGCTTGATCATATTGAATTATATACATGCGTATATAGCGATGGCGAGTTTTGTTGAAAACTCATTTTTGAAACATATGTTCGTTTTCATCGCTAGTTTGAGCAATCTATTAATAACTTCTGAGCCTAGTGTGATTTTCTTTGTATATGAAGATTTAGGTCCAGCGATAAAATCTCAGTTTATGAGCTACGTGAATCCAGAGCTTCTATCATGAAAGGTGAATTCTCACAAAATCAAATAAACTCCTCCTTTTAAGAATTTACTTGATGATGAATAAGAAAGAATTTTTATATATGAATTTTATATTTCAGCGATAAAATTTTGTTTATGAGCTTTCATGTAATCAATAATATTACAAAACTCAAGTTTTGACTTTAAAGAAAATAATATATATTTTTACATATATATATATATATATATAAGAAAACGTGATTCAATCACGTAAATAAAAAATAATATATATATTTTTTTTTGACGTGAGCAAGGCTCACGAAAATAAATTTGTGGACACTCTACGGTTTAGAGCAAAAAAAAAAAATCCATGAATAGACCATGGTTTTATAAAAAAAATCTTTTCCTTCGTATCGTCATACGTCTTCGAAACGAAGGTTTATTCTAATTTTGTGAAAACTCACACATTATAAGATAAAGTTTTGATTTACATGAAAGCTCATAAACAAAATTTTATCACTGGATGTAAGTTCATATATAAAAAAAAAAAATTCTTTCTTCGTATCATCGTCATTCTTTAAAAGGAGGGTTTATTTCGGTTTTGTAAAAATTCACCTTTTCATGATAAAACTCTAGTTCACATGAAAGCTCATAAACTTAGTTTTATCACTGGACCTAAATCTTCATATACAAAGAAAAATCTCTACTAGGTCAGGGATTATTAATGGGTTCTCAAACTAACGATGAAACGAACATACGTTTTCTAAAATAAGGGTTTTCAACAAAACTCACCATCATATATACACATGTATATAATTTCAATATGATCAAAGCATGAACAATTCACGAACTCAGCAAACTTAAAAAAAAAAAAATGTACTTTTCTAAGTGGCCGTAATATGGTCGGGACGATGATCGGACGGTCGAACGACGGCGAGCTCCGGCGAAATTCTTCTTCCTCTGGTTGCTGGCGCGATGAAGATGAAGAGGTGATGAAGGTGGTGACCGGTTGTCAGGAGAAATAAAAAAAAAAAAGAAGAGGAATTACCCCTTTTATATCATGTTTTACTTCCAAAACCTAATCACACAAGGATTTCCTTATTGGGCTCGGCCCGTGAATCCTAAAATGACCAAGGTCCCATCATAAATCAGCGGTTCAACACTAATTTACGCGCATTAGACGATGCTCTATTATACCACTGGGATCTTCATTCAAGTCGTGGTTTGCTCGTACTATCAAAAATCCGGTAAGGTCTTATCTTATAACTAGGTTCAATTACTTATATCATCCCTAAAATCACTATTCAAATGCCGACCGAGGAACACGGCTTTCCTCACTAAGCTGTGGGACTTAATGTAGATGGTGGATTTTCGACAAAGGGTAAAATCGTAAACCCATAATTATATGTATTCCGATCCAAGAATCGATGAATATCGAGGCTCATGTCTCTTATCGAAAGCATAAAAGATCATGCTATGAGAATCTCCCGATCGAGAATACTGTCTCTCGTAGTATATATAGATATGTAGTCTCTCAAATTGAGGCAACGGCATATCTCATGAATACTTTGAGCAATTTCGATAATTACTTCTATATAGAATCGAAAGATTAGACGGCTCCTAGACAGCTTGCTCCGCTAGTATAGAGCAATAACGTCTTCGTGATGTAAAAATGTTTTCCCCGACTATATGAAAGAAGTATGACGCTTCAACAAGCTCATATCACTCAATTCCCGAATAATTAACGCTCCTAAACGATCGTACTAGTATAGAGCCATTAATTAATTATTTTCAAAATCAATAGATTCAAATCCACGAAAATATTCGATATTTTCATAATATTTCGTTACTTCAATTTATGGTTCTTCCCGAAGAATTCCATGGGTTAGTAATAAATATTCAACACACGGGCATATGAGTTACCTTCAAGTAAGCCCCAACCAAAATGGTGTAAATGTATTCGACAAATAATGCATTAACAAACACCTGAATGAACAAACAAGTATTTCAAAATACGACGAGACGATGAACCTATGCAAATAGGAAAGAAAATAATAAAATAATAGTCAAGGCGCTAGGGGACCCGCTCACCGACCCAACCAGTCATGCCGTGATCGGCCCATGCCTAAATTCTATATTTTATCATATTTTATTATTTTCCTTGATCTCATGAAAATCCTTTCATTTGAACAAATATCCTTCGTTTTGAGGAAACTCCTCGCCATGGTTTTTCCTTCACACTTAGGAAATAATATAAAATTAGGGAAAAGATTGTGGGGCCGTGATTATTGGCCAACCTAGCCATGCCTTGATCCCTACCGCCCCACACCTCATGGTTGCTCATTATTTTATTATTATTTCCTAATCTCATGAAAACTCCTTAATCTCATGATATTTCCTTGATCCCATGAGAAATAATATAAAATTAGGGAAACCCGTGGGACCGGGCCATAGCCGGCCGGTCATGCCCTAGCTGGCCCCACACGCCTTATTTTATTATTATTATTATGAAAAGGACGCCGCAAGGCATTTATTATAACTCAATATCAAAATCGACATTACAGGAGATGGTGGGCAACCTAGCAACAAGCTGGGCGCCAACACCTTTTTGAATAACGATCCCTAACCTATGAAAAAGAGAATTGCCCATATTGAAATTGGCATCATGTTGAGCCATGCAATTCCTTACTCGCTTCAAAAAAATTACAAAATCCGAACCAAGTTCACCAAAGGTGGAAAAGGCTAGTACCCCAAACCCATAACCGAGTGAAGTGCAAACACTCAAGTATTTATTGTTCTTACGGGTAACAGCTGCAGAAATGGCATGGCCTGGGGTAAAGTTGAGAGCACGTGCACTAGTGAAAGGGGAAACTCCCGTGACATCAAGGCAAACATCCCTACCGTCTTCCCAATTATAAGCCATGATATCAGCTGGGCGAAATTCCTTGCCATTGATGACGCCTAAAGAAACCTCCTTTCTAGCTACCACGTCAGCACGGTAACACACATCTGCAAAAATATCCTTCACCAAATCATGTCTGAATTTGAGCCCAACCTCGCTTGCACAATGGATAGCATGATCGCCAAAAATATCCATAAGCTTGCCGCAACAAGAACACTTACTGCCATCAGCAAAGAGGGGTATTGCCAAGCGGTACTGAAGCACTGAGCTGAACTGTCTGGGCCCAACAGCCTGGCCCAGCCCAGGAATCGGAACTGCCTTGAGGAAGTCCATAGCATGGACGGATCTGTTACACTGCCAAACAGCAACCTCACGTGAAGATAGAGCAAAGGTGGAGGGCACCTGATCTCGAACTGCACCAAAGTAAGTAGCCGCCAAAGACTTCATGTAAAGGGGGGCGGCATCGTTAATGGCAAAATCCGAAGTGGTAATCCAGCAGGCTTGCTTGAAAAATTGTAAGGCACTGTGGTATTCAGGACCGGGGACAGTGGTGGCAGGACACTTCAAGATAGAGTGCTGCAAATGTCGGGTCTGCACCTGAGAAGCTAGGTAGCAGTACTTCATTGTATCTGACATCGTAAGTATACCAAGCCCCCCGTCCTTAATGGGAAGTGTAGCCAATCGTTGTTGGACCAAACCGAAACCTGCTCCATCTCCAACCACCAAGCGACGAAGATATTGCAAGAGATAGTCGTCAAACCGTTCAGCTGCAGGAGTTAGTGCCTTTGGGAAGGTGGTGCGCAAGGCAAAATACATCCTTGATACCCCAGTACAACTTCGTAAGAGCAGGAGTTCGCACTGTGGATCTTGCAACTCTTGGATTTTGTCCATAAGTTGTATGGTTTTATCAATTCTGTGCATCACCGTGCTACAACAAAAATCCGAACTCAAACTTACCGGCCCACCAAGCAGACGTACACCATCTTTAGGCTTACCAATATCCACAGGGAAGGCACCAACAGCATCTCTTCTCGCGTCATACGAAGGCCAAAATAGTTCGGTCTTCGAAATGTTTAGATGTAACCCGTAGCCTGGTCCATCTTCCTGAAGAATCTCAAGAGCTTTGGATACCTCCATCGTATCTCCTGCTAAGGTGCCGTCGTCTAGATACCAAGCATGGAAATCTAGACTGCAGTTAGAAGCAATCTTCTCCACGAGTGGGTGTAGAGCTAAAGCAAATAACAAGGGACAAAGGGGGTCACCCTGTTGAACTCCTTGTGCGAGAGGATAAGATGTGATCTCGGTAATATAGCCTGGCAGGGTTTGAATAACAAAATTCAACCCAGTATGCAATACTAGGGCATTGAGTGCGTACCTCTCTGATGATAGCAGACCGGTCGACAAGGTTAAAGGCGTTAGAAAAATCGATCAGCAACATAGATTTGGTGGTATCGGAACCACATAACTCGAGCAATCTGTTGGCCGAGTGCAAAATGCCTTCCCCTCCTCCCGGAACGCCTACGCCAAACTGGAAGTTGCCTAGATAAGAATTCAAGCTTTTACAAACCGAGTTGGCAGCTATTTTGGAGCACAGCCCTACGCCATATAGTACCCACCGCAATGGGTCTCAAACCACCACCAAGCTTGAGCAACGGCGTCAAAGGGCGCTGGCAATGAATTCGCCTAGAGCAGAAGGGCATTTGCCAGTGAGCCAAAGATTCACAACACCAGTAATCGACAACAGCACGTCTTCAGCAATAGCAGCACTAGCTCCGCTCAAAGCATCAAGGAAATGCTGAGCTCTGAGGCCGTCTCTGCCACAGGACGTACCCTTTGGAAAGCTCTTAAGAACAGCAAGGACGTCTTTAGCATTCACAGACAAGGCAGGAGACGAAACAGCTTCTGCGGGAATGATAGGGTGATCGCTGTCGTAAGCGTCAAAAATAAATTACACTTTCTTACTACTCAAAATATAAATATAGCAAGGGCAAGAAAGGATCGATCCCACAGAGAGGTCTAGGTTGTCAAATTGTTATGGTTTCCTATATAAAACACCCTAAGAATTTCTCGATTGTGTAAATAAAAATAAACAAAAAGCAAATAAAGTACGCAAATCAAGGATGTGAAAGTATTGGTTACGGATTTCGTTTTCATTCACAAACATGGTTTCACCACAATAACTAGAATTGATATTTTAATCTCAACTTTTATCAAAGACCCTAGAATACCTTGATCGCAAGAATATCCCGCAAACCTCCTCATGTCATCAACAAACACATTAAAAGATGCGAATATGAATTCTACCTAAAGGAACAACCTAACGTGTAAAAGCACTAATCAAGTTTAATTCCCTAGATGCGTTAAGTTCTATGAAATCAGGCCAATCAAAGCAATCGAACGTGGAAAGCGCACTAATCCGATTTAACAAAGGTTATAACTCACATATGATCATAAGAATATATCACTACAAACTATAATCATATTTATGCTACTTGCAATCCGGAATTATCACTTTTGCGTATAATAACCCTAATCTAGCAATAGAGATGAAAGCGAACTCAATCGACTCGCGACTCGACTAACAAGCATTCAAATCATGTAACAATATTCATGGTGAATCATAAACGATAATATGAGAGAAAACTAATTTATTGCACAAAAACTCATGTTTGGAAATTCAACTTATTCCATAACCAATAATAAAAACTCTAGCTCATATTCATGGAGTTCATAACAAGAAGAAAGAGAAAAGACTTCATGGTTCTAAACCCTAGAACAAAGTAGAGGCAAAAGAATAGTAAAAAGATATTTTTTTTTCCAAGATTTGAGAAAAGTCTTCTCTTTTATAGCTCCACTCCTTCCAAAATTAGGTTTTGTCTTCAAAGTCCATTAGTTGGAAATTCACCGCCCACGAGAGAGAAACCCGTGTAGAAATTCTCGTCCCAAAAGCGCTGAAAACTCGGGATTATGGCGGAATCCCGCCGGAATAGTCGCCGAAAAGCATCTCGGTGACCAAGCAAAGTCCGCCTTGGCCACCGGTCAACGGGTCGGATCGGGTCAACTCGGGTCAACCGGGTCAAACCCGAGTCAGGTTCATGAGTCAGGGAGAGTCAGCTGTTCTCTGGCTGATTGAGCTGAATTGCCAGGCCTTGAGCCATTGCACAGGCCAAAACTGCGTGATGCACCATCCTTGTGCATATCTAGTGCATTGCCAGCCATGATGGCTCTGCCTTCTTCTATCCCATATCCTGCCATGGCACTGTCACACAGCTTCACTGTCATTTCACAATCTCAGTTCCACCATTTGACTAGTTCAAGCATCAGCTCATCTTGAGCTTAACAACAACACAATAGTCAACCACTTTGCTGTGCCATTAGCACCTGCAATACCTCCATGCCAGTCCATTTCTCTGTCTTAAGCTCAAGCCATCAAAACCTGCAACATCAACTCTGATGCACACTTCAAGTCACAGGCTTTGCCGCAAGCAAGTTCAGCCATGCAACCTGGGCATTGCACACAAAACCGCCCATCTGCAGTTCCTAATACACTCAGTACATCTGAGTCTCCTCCATAATCTCCTGCAACTCAACAGCTTCTACCAGCTCACTCTTAACTGCAATGCAATCCACCAATTCAGTTCAGAGCCCCTGCAACTGCAAGTCCCAGCCATGAGGGTCCTGCTGCAACTATACCAGTTCTCAATTTCATATCGAGCTCATACAACCTCATCCATCCCTGGCAGATTCTCACATCACTTGTGACCAGCTGCATCTTTCAGTCCAATCATGCACACTTCAAGAACATTTTCTGAGCAACAACCATCATTCTGCCATCAGGCCAATTGCATCACCAGCTGATTTACTCTCCCAAGCCACCAGGGCAGTAGCAATTGAGCTTCAACTAGCTTCCCTGAATTAGTTAGCACCACATTTCCTCGAGCCAATAGCAGCAACTTCACCTCCAGACATGATAACTGCAACTCATGTACCTGCCCTTGGCTCAACCAGCTGAACCCAGCAACACTTCAATGCCTCCCACCTGCAATATCACCAGCTACCCACAAGCTCCAATTGCAGAGCCACTGCAAACCCTGGCAAGCAACACACAATCTCAGCTCACTCTTGCAGCTTCATCTACAGTTCATCCATTCTGCACCAGCAACTCCTTGTTCATTCAAATACTCTCAGCTGCTCCATTCTTGCAGCTCACAGTCTCCATTCTCAGCATTTCCACTTTGAATCCCAGCAGCACCAGTTCACTGCCGCAATTGTGAGCCCTTGCCATTCTACGCCTACATCACAGTTCAAGTTCAATTTCGCCATAATCTCAGCTCTGGCCATTGTAACAATTAGCTGCAACTTTGCACCTGCAACTAGAGCCAGGGCACCATCACACCCAGACTCCCTTCTCAGGCTTAATTCCAGCTGCAACTTAACCTCCACAACCACCTGCAGTTTCAATCCACTGCCAATACCTAGCATTCATCTAACACATTCCTCACTGCACCATGACCCGCAATTGTGGTTCACAAGCAAATCAACACCATTGTAACCAAGCCACACCGTATCTTGCCTCGCAATTCACTCTTCTCATCACAATCCAGCTCTTGACTCTCTATTCTTCACTTCGATTTCAACCAAGGATGCCCAACAACACCAGAAATTCGACCCAAACCATTCGCACCCCTTTCAGTTCATCCACAGCTCACAACACCACATAACTACAGTCCATGGCAGCAACACCACTCTACCCTTCACTTCCAGCAACCCTGATTTCTCACTAATCCTCAAATACCCTCATCTGGATTCGACCTAATCCCTCCATAAATCAAAAACCCATCTGCTCAATCGACAACACAGAGACAACCTCGTTTCAATCTCCATCGATTCTTCATTCATCTTCAGATTCACGAACCCTAGCTTCAATTTCATTGATCTCTTCTCTGAACTGATTGCAACTCAACCTAGATGAAGTCTACAACATAGAAACACAATTTCTTCTTCTCAGTTCATCTCAGTTTTGAATTGAATCCACTTCCTTCTTAATTTCTTCACCAGAACTCATCAACATCTCGATCCGATCCTCAATACCAACAACAACAAAAGGGCTTCCTCTCTTTCTCAAATTCAGGAAGTGTAAAATGAATGATTGAGAGAAAAATCTCTCGATTTAGAATTGGATAATTTGGGTGGATGTTACACCCCAGGGATAAGGACCACCCCAGTCATTAGATAAGGGCCATCCTAACTGGTCACCCCTTAACTGCAGCTGGTCTGTGTTTAGTACTTCTCCAACGGAGTTTCCCCTTAACTTTGACTGGGCTCCGGATAGTACGTGTCTGTGAAATGACACTCTTGCCCTTCTTGCTCAATTTGGTTGATTTCCGCTTCTTTTCCTCCGTGCGACTCCAGAGTACCTAATAACTCAAAAACACGCGTAAAGTACATAATTCGCACGAAAAATAGCAAAGAAAGCATAAACTCTAGATAGTAAATACGGTGTATTCTACACCTATCATAGGGGGCCGAGCTGAAGGGTGTTGCTTCTGGAGTACATGTAGAGTATCTGGAGTCGGAGGGGCAACACCACTGGATGAGAGGATACGTATAGCCGCAGTGTAGTGACCATAACTAAGTTTCTTCCTGCAGGTAGCCAAGTGTTTGCTAGTTTTCTTCTTGCTGGGAACATGCTGCTTTGGAAGCTGTTTAGTCAGGTCAAGCATCTGTTGAACCAAACTGAGACACCCTGAGGGCTCATTCCAAGTCACTAGTGCTTTGTTAATTGCAGCTGTTTGTAGCTTCTTCCTATTTCCAGAGCGCTCCTCACTCGAGCTTTGAGGCACATACAGGTTTAAGGTGCAAATCGGCAATATAATAAGACGTATCCAGGCAGCAAGGCAAGTGGGATTTGCAATAACAAAATCCAAAGCGATTTCAACGCGCGCAAAAGTGAAGTCTACAGTGCGGTGGAATACTGACCGTAGTTTGAAATTGTCTCTGCAGCATTTGGTTGAGAAGTTCCACCGTAAGCCCTGCAACACCTTCATTAACTGGTTCACTTGGCGCTGAACTATCACCGCAACTGGAACACAAGATGTGAGGTTTCTCCACACCATAAATCAGGAAATCTGCACCAATACCATTGAACGGCCCTGGAATAACATCTGCAATGTGCGCTTTCGATTTGCAAGCCATCTTCCATGTATGAGTGGTCATGCACCTGGTACACAGCCACCATTGCGTATCTTGCAGAACACCCTCCCTGGAATAACACGCTGCTTTATTATTATTATTATATTTTTCATGTTTCCTTAATCCCATGAAATTCCTTGATTTCATGATGTTTCCTTCAAATTATGGGAAAATACACAAAAATACATAAAATTAAGGAAACTTGTGGGACCAGGCCCAAGCTGGCCGGTCATGCCCTAGACGGTCCCACAAACCCCTTATTCTATTATTATTATTTTTATATTTCCTTGATTTTATGAAATTCCTTGATTTCATGATATTTCCTCTAAATTATGAAAATTCTTTCAAATTATGAAAACTCCTTCAAATCATGAAATAATACATGAAATAAGGGAAGACTCACGGACCGGCCCTAGCCGTGCCAACCATGCTCAAGCGGTCTCACATGCCCTTATTTTATTATTATTAATATTTTTGTTTCCTTCATCTCATGGAAACTCCTTGATTTCAACAAAAACTCTTTGGTTTTAACAAATTCCTTGGTTTTATCATATTTCCCTAAAATTATGAAAATATTATGAAAATTGGGGAAAACGTGTGGAACCAAGCTCATTGGCCGGCCAACCATGCCTTGGCCATGTCCGGTCCCACACTTCATGATTCCCTCACTTTTTATTATTTTTCCTTCATCTCATGAAGTTTTGACGGTTTCGTCAAAAAAACCCTGATTTCTCCATATTTTCTCAAATGATTGCTCAAATGCACATCAGAAAATATCAAAATTCTCAGAATTAACATACGGACACTTTGGTGATGTGAGCATGTTACCTTGACCGACCAAGGTTGGCTCTTTGGCTTGCAAGAAGCCGGTCCCACGTATTCTCATGATTTGACCTAATTTGCACAATCGCACGTATTAGGTCCAAAACTCTTCCAAACAACTTGGGACTTCATGGAACGATCATCATTTTGATCCTGAACACCAGTAGGTTTCATGGTCCCTTGGTCGGTCCCTCATCTCTTCATAATTAATTAGGTTTTATCACCTAAGGCTTGGACGAGCATTTTTCGAATAAATGATTAAACCAGCATTTAATCATCCTTTCATCAACAAATCAACTGGTCTGCAGAGATCTTAATATTTGCTCACGTGAGCATCTGGGCACTACATGGTCGACTCATAATCCCATGTAGCCGTTCCCTCCTTTTCTGTGGTTAATTCTCAATAAACCATCAATAAATCATCAATTGATCAAATTAGTGTTTTGAGTCCAAGGTTAATAATTCCAGATTCAAACGCTAATAATTTTACGTTGATCCCATGATCAACATTTTATTTATCATACTCGATTCAATTGCCAGTATTCTGATTTAATATTTTATTTGGTCATGCTACAATAATTCATCAGATGAGCAATACTTGCTCAAACCAAAGAATATTGGTTCGACTATCAATATTCAACAATTCATCAAATGAGCAATATTTGCTCACGTTAACTTATTCACACATCATATATGTCTCAACAGACATGTTCAATTCATGAGTCTCAGAATATTTCCAAACCACGTTCGACTCAACAATACAATGACTCATCGTCCCATGAAGTCATGAAGTCAGCAACTGACTAACTAATTACACGCCTGCCTTGCAGACTCCACAATCACACGAGACATCAATCGTGTTACATGGGGGGATATTAACTAGGGTTTTGGTCTGGTGGTCTACGGCATGTGTGCTCATACACACGATGGAATGTGAGCAAGTCATGCAATCAGTTGAAGGAGTTAACAAAGTAATGGATGGAAAATCAACCAAGTCTCCGCACGATGAGCAACTGGTTTCAAACACGATTTTTGCGGTGTTTGAAAGTATGCGTTCATTTCTGCGGTGTTTGAAAGTATGCGTACATTTTTGCATACTGGAAAAACCCAAACTCAGACCGGGTGCTTAAGTATGCGTACACATTTGCATACTTGAGTGGTTTAAAGTTCTAAAATCAGTTTGTTCATGAACTAATACATTTATATTGTAGTTGCAGGAAATCCCACACTACACCCCTCATAATATTTTGTAGATCTAAATCTTATTAATCACCTAAATTTCAAATATAAGTGTTAGAAATTTAAATAGACACATAAGATTTTTTACGTGGTTCGATCAATGTGATCTACATCCACGATTCTTCACTATGATTGTTGAGCTTACATTAATATTACATTGGAAATCTCCATTAATGGATATTTTCTAGAGCTCTAGATCTAATTATTTGGGGAAGAAGATGATAAAGAAAAATAATCTCTCTCTCTCTCTAAAATGTGTCTCTCCCTTTTACAAAAAATCTATCTCTCCAAAATTATCCCCCTCTTTCTCTCTCTCTCTCTCCTCTTTATATAGTGTTTACATAGTGGATGACAAACTCATGTACAACTAATATTTCCCTTAATTTCGGATTTACCTTGCGACATCCTCGCGAGAGTATAAATGTTAAATCTCATGACACTCTAGTTTTCGCAAGATCTTCGCACTGTCTTCATGTTTACGTTATCTTCATTTGTTATGTCATTTCTGAAATCACTTTGCGACGGCTTCGTGACGTTGTTAATGAAGATTCTACAAGTGTGTTGTTGTTGCGATATTTGGATCCTACATCTTGCCTCTTTTTTCTTAAATATTGCTTGAAGAGCGATCTTTAAGAAAAAATCTGTTGTTGTAGTAGTCTTTGATCTTTGTTGATGAAGGAACGAGCGAAAGAATACTGGAATTGAAAAGTACATACTTGCCTCTATTCTTTTGCGAAGTTCCGAAGCTTTGCGAAAATAAGAAGTATTATCTCTTGAAGTATGCGAAGTATAAAGTATCTTTGAAGAGGTATATGAAGTATGAAGTACCCTTTGAGAAGTATAAGAAGTATCTGTCCTTGATTGCGAATAAGAAGTATTGTGAAATTATTACTCCATGCTCTCTGCCTCATGTAATGCTCTATTCCGAAGCTTTGCGAAGTGAATAAGAAGTATTAATCCTTGAAGTATAAGAAGTATTGCCTCTGTTCATGCGAAGTTATTATTCCATTTTTGGTGAGGATTCTTGTTGTTCATTGGTGAATATCTTCTTTGGAAGTGATTCTTGCCGAGAAGATAAAGAACGTAAAATGTTTTCTTGATTATCCATAGTTGCCCCTGTTCTTTATCTATGAGGGTAGAATCCTTGAGAAAGTGTTGATTGAGCAAATTGTTTTTGCATTCTTATTTTGCCTCTGTCTCATATCTTGTGCTCATGCGATAGTATAATCTCTTCAAGTTGCTTATAATTGTGTGAAATAATTGTGCGAAAAATAATCACATCTTGTGAAATAATCACATCTGCGAAATTCGAATAATTCTAAAATTTTGTAAAATACTTGTGCGAGTATAATGCTTATGTAATGATTTTGTTATGCAATGTTTATGTCATGAAATGCTTATGCGATGCTTTCATGATGCGAGTATGATGCTTGTATGATGAAAATGCTTATCTACCGCAATATATAGCTAATGTTTGTGTTACTTATCTCATTCTCGCCGCTTTGAAATTGATGTAGCTTTAAATCGCTTCCATTCTTCATTTCTCTCGATTTTGTCTCTAGTATATGCATTCCTCTTTGCGTATTTGTTGTTCCTCGCGAGTTCTTTTGCTTGTGCTTCATTTTTTCTTATTCCCGCACTATTAGTATCGCATAATAATATGATCATAATATCAAGTATGTGGCATTTGCATTACCTCGTCTCATTATTATGTACATGTTCGCAAGTTTATCATTTAATCATTTCATCAAGCTCGCATAAGCTTATCATGTAATCTTTTTGCAATGAAAGATCTCTCATTACTTCCATTCAAAATGTTTATGTTGAATTTTGTCATTGCGACAAGATCGCAGGACGTCTTTACATTTTCATGTAATGACCCATTGGTCTTGCCTTATCGCTTTTCTTGTGTGGTCTTATTTCGCCTTCCTAGTTAAAGGTCTTATTTTGCCACCCTCGTTTTTGCGACAATATGACAGCCTAAATATTCTTGCGAACATAAATCCCCATGACATTGTCGTCTTTGCGACAAAATCGCAGGACGTCGTTACACTTTCATGTAAAGACCCATTGATCTTGTCTTATCATTTCTTTAGTATTTTTGCCTCTAGATGTTTTTCTTGCGACAATATGACAGGTCTAGAAATTCTCGCGAATTTGAAGTCCCATAACATTGCCGTCTTGCGGCGAAATCGCAGGACGTCTTTACACTTGCATGTAAAGACCCATTGATCTCGTCTTACCCTCATTAGTATTATTGCCTCTTCAGGATCATCGCACGAATATGACAAGCCTAAATTTTTTTGCGAAAATAGAGCCTTATGACATTTGCGTCTTTTGACACTCTCCCTAATGGAGGGTGTCGCCCTTATCATCTCCCCGGTTGCCCCTTCAAGGAGGCGTACATCGGCCATACAAGACTAGCTCCTCCCATCCGGTCTTAACAAGAAGCGCTTGTTTTCGCACCTCTTATCCCTTATACCTATATGGCTTATGGTTACGAGATCGCACCCTAAGTGGAGTTTTCTTGGGCCGAGTGCAGCATGTGCCAAGACTTGTCAAGAGTGGTAAGGAAGTTCCGTGCTCCCCGCACTCTTGACTCAACCGTGTACCTCGGCGCCTTGGTCATACGCTGACTCCTTGGAAGAGACCCTCGGTCGTCCAACCAGGGTATAACCTTATATAGTTGGAAATCCAAGGTATCTCTCCCGGATGGATGTTATTATCCCCAATCTCCATGACTCAGAGTTCCAGGAGCGGTGTAACCTTTTCCCCGAGCCAGGTTAAGAGATACCCCTTATATGACGTACTTTAGGTCTTACATTTGCCTCTTACGAAATATCATTCGCGAACTAGGGTGTACGCCATAAAGGTTCGTCCCATTCACTCACTCATTCATTTTTGTCAATTCATTCAATCATTCATTCTCACAATATCATATCATTTGAAGTAAAGTAAATATTCAAGAGAAATATATAAATTAATCCGCGAGATTTTTCTCGAATCTTTGAAATCTTTAAGATCTTTGTAATTTAGAAATCTTTGAAATCTTTGTAATGCTTTATAATTTTGAAATCTTTGAAATCTTTGAGATCTTGAAATCTTTGTAATTTTTTTTTTTTTTTTTTTTCAAATCAAAAATATTTTATTTTCGTAAAAGTAAAATGTTCAAAGAAAGTGGTACTTAGCTTTTGTGGTTTGTGTTGTTGTTGTCTCTTGCATGAAGTATATGATTTGCTTGCAAGCTAGCATCCTTGAAATGTATAAATGTCGCACAAAATATAATTATCTCGCAGCAAAAAGAAGTGTGAGAAATGAGATTTGAACCCTTGACCCGCCTCTTGCATATTCTCGCACCATACCAACCTGCTCTAACCCTCTCTTGAAATTAATTTGCGAGATAGTCATCAACTTTCTTCTTTGAGAAATAAGCAAAGTCCTTGCGAAATTTCGCATAACAAAAATAAATATGCGAGAAGCAAGAATTGATCCCGCGACCTTCTGCTTGCATTCTTGCCTCCTAACCAACTGTGCTAGCCTTGCCTCTGCGAAGTGTTCCTGCGAAATAATCACCTACTTTCTTCTTGCGAGATATCCTTGCGAGATTTTCAAAGACTGTGCGAAGTAAACATTTGCATGAAGTAAACGAATGTCTGCGAAGTGTTTATGCTGCGAACGTTCGCAAGGTAAACATTTGCGAAGTGCAAAAATTCTTTGCGAATGGGGAGATTCGAACTCTAGACATCAAACTCCTTCTCTTCACTGCTGACCATCTGGGCTATTTGCTGCTTGCGAAAGAAACATACAATACTATAACTTTACTCCATTTCTTCGCTCTTATAAGTTCAAAAATATGCAGAAGGTGGGATTCGAACCCGCGACCTTAAGCTCCTCATGTTCGCTCGTGACCAATTGTGATGTCTCTTGCTTGCGAAAGGATCGCAGAATGCTAATACATGACTTATATTCACCCTTTGATACTCAAGGAAAAAATTGACAAAAATTCTATGCGAAGGGGAAAACTCGAACCCGCGTCCTTATGTTTATACTCTTCGCCAGTGTCCAATTGTGCTAGCTGCTGTTTTTGAAAGAAACATATAATGCCACTCTATTATTCTTCCTTTCTTTTCAGCAGTTCCAAAAAAGTGTGAAAAATATTGTGCTTTGCGAGAATTGATCACGCGAGCTCTAACCCATACTCCTAATCCCTGACCATCTGTGCCAGTTTCCGTTTGCGAAGATTCGCATGTAACCACCTCTTATTCTTTTCTCCCCTCTAGGCTGTAGAAAAAATGTGAAAAAATATGACTGTGGCGAGATTTGATCTTGCGACATCAAGCTTCTTCGCTCCAACTCAAACCATCTGTGCGAGCTTATGTTTGTGATAAAAATCACAGCGTTTTGTTCTTATGCTTTTCTTCATTCTTCCTTTATTTCCTTCAACAATTTGCCTTTTTCTTTTTCTCCTGAATATGAAATCTTCCATTAAAAAATTAGCTTTGTTCCTTGAATTTCATCACAGCAACCTATTTTTTTTTTCTTTTCATGTCTTTGAATTGTTGACGGTGTTTTCTCCTTAAAGTTTATAGATCCAATTGAATTCGTCACCAACAGTAGTCAATTTTTCTAAACTTTCTTGAACCAACAAGATTAGGTCCCTGTTTCTAGCGCATATGTAGTTGCAGAAATCCCACACTACACCCTCATAATATTTTGTAGATCTAAATCCTATTAATCACCTAAATTTCAAATATAAGTGCTAGAAATTTAAATAGACACATAAGATTTTTTACGTGGTTCGATCAATGTGATCTACATCCACGATTCTTCACTATGATTGTTGAGGTTACATTAATATTACATTGGAAATCTCCATTAATGGATATTTTCTAGAGCTCTAGATCTAATTATTTGGGGAAGAAGATGATAAAGAAAAATAATATCTCTCTCTCTCTAAAATGTGTCTCTCCCTTTTACAAAAAATCTATCTCTTCAAAATTATCCCCCTCTTTATCTCTCCCGCTCTCCTCTTTATATAGTGTTTACATAGTGGATGACAGCTCATGTACAACTAATATTTCCCTTAATTTCGGATTTACCTTGCGACATCCTCGCGAGTATAAATGTTAAATCTCGCAGACACTCTAGTTTTCTTAAGATCTTCGTGACCGTCTTCATGTTTACGTTATCTTCATTTGTTATGTCATTTCGAAATCACTTTGAGACGGCTTCGCACGTTGTTAATGAAGATTCTGCAAGTGTGTTGTTGTTGCGATATTTGGATCCTACATATATATTAAGGAATGCATTCTTTGCAAACCGTGGCTATAATGTTCATGAATTGATTCGAGTGAATCAAACCGATTTTGCTTCAATTGTGTTCTTGTATACTTCTATGAGAATATAGCAATTGAACAACTCTATAACTAGTTTCATTTGAGTCATTTGAACTAGTTGTAGTTAACATGAATAAGGTTGATATGAGAGTGTTCATATATCTAACCTCGGTTAACTACTTTGTTGAGCCAATATGGTATACACGTTTAGGTACGGTTACTCAAACCTAAATGAAGGTACATTTCATTTGTGTATAACAAGCTAAGTTCGATCTAACGGTTGAAATGTATTAGCTTGAGTCTAATCAGGTTTTCATCTAACAGTGAATATTGAATGCTTTGTTACCAAGGTAACTTAGATTGCAAACCCTGATTTGAAAACTGTTGCGAATAAGCCCTAAAACAATTATTGTGACATTTTCAAGTAGTTTAATAAATGATTATTGCATACACTATGAGATATATTGTTATATGAATTATTATGTGATTAACTTATATGCAGGGATATGAGTTATGTATCAAAGTGATGAGATCACATTGATGGGTCTATTAGAGACTCTTTTACTACGTCAGTAAATGAAGAGTACTTCTTTATTGTTATTTCATAAAGTTCTTATTTCTGAGGATTAATGTATACCTTGCATGCGCAACATCTCCATCTTGTCTCGTTAAGCAGTGAGGCCGTAAACGTTATACGTGATCCAATATTCTGAACGAGATAGACAGTTATGGTTCTATAGTAAGATTACATGGTTCAATTTGAAGTCCATAATTATGACACCCCCTTGTATTACAGTGCAGTTATTATTCTTCTAAAATGGCCAGTGATCACTCAAATCGTTTGAGCGATTATTAGATTGATAATGGTTTTCCGGCACACGTAATAGTCAAGGATATAAGACATAAATAATCGTAATGACACTGAAAAACAAGAGTTGGTATGCCATGGATTATTTATGGATGTCAAGTACATAAGAGGGACTTTTATGTAGCTATAACAAGGCTAAAGGGTTTATTAAGAAATATATCATAAATTAGAGGGTTCAATCACAAATCTATAGTGGAGTGATTTGTGATTAATAGTCGGCAAAACTAATACGTGATACTTGTGGGGTTTTGACCGATTATTAAGCTAATGAATGTTTAACCCTAAAAGACCTAACCGTTTTATCTTAGTGGGAGAGTGGAGTGAAAACTACTATATAAAGATATGGTAGACTATTTTCTTGTTGCGCCCACACTAGCATTGAAAATACTCTCTCTTCCTTCTGATAAATCTGTTAAGACTTTTAGGTATAAGAAAACCCAAGCAGTAAAAGTATTTTCCATTATTAGTATACTATTCTTGTTTGAAGTTTTGGTGAAGAAAACACAAGAGCAAGAAGTCAAGGTTGGAATCTTTGGGTCTTCTCAATTACTGCTAAGAAGGTAAGTTATTCAACCATGTTCTTTGTTTCATATGTATAATCAAAGTAGTTGGATCATTTGGTTTTAGGAAAAAAGTTTTGAATCAAGTCTTCCGCTGTGTCTTTGATGTGCTTGTTTCCTAACAATGGTGTCAGCGCCACTTCTACTATGATTGTATGTATGTATTATAATTAATCATGATTAATGTATTTTTAATAATGATTGATTGATTGATTTGTATATGTGATTTATTTTTATTAGTAATTAATATATAATAAGATGAGATCTCTTTATATGTTATATTTGTTTTGAATCACATGTTGTTGTGCAAATCTATATGAGATATGATGGTTGATTTTAGTTTGATCTAAACTATGATTTTTGTATACAGTAAAATCCAGTTTATTCACGTTTTTTTTATTATCAAAAAATATATTTTTAATTTTAACTAATTACATATATTAGGATTTGATTTGATTTATTTTTAGAAAATAAATAAATAAAAGGAAAACGTGTTTTTGTTGAAAACGTGTTTTGATAAGAGTTCCAAAATATTTTTTCAAAGTTGACCGAGTAAAAATAGGATCGTGATTCAAGCTGACTTGAATTGGAACTGGGTTGAGTCAAAACGGGATCAGAACAGTTCTGATTCAGCTTTAGAATTATCCAGAATGGTTTGTGTTAGAGCACTGCTCGGTCGAACTCGCATGTGTTGCTATCTCAAGCATGTTTGTCAATGTTAGTGATCAAAACTATAAGTCTTGATTTCTAGCCTATCTATATATGTCTCAGACTAGGACATATATAGTGTAGTTGAGCTTAGATTTCACAGAGTTCATCATTTGAAGACGAATAACTACTAAGAGGAGCTTGTGGAACTTCTTCGACAAAAGGTATGTGGAGACTTGAACTCATCTATCACTTGGAAAGTCTATTTCTACTATCTCCTATATTGAGACATAAGTCGTGTTAAGATATAGTTTTCTCTATACACATTTGAGATTTCGAAATTGAGTATATCTCGCTTACATATTTCTCGAAATATGTGTTGGTAATCTTTCGCTTCGACCAAGTTCATCTTATATCATGAGAAAATTTCCGAGTAACATCTTACATGGTTTGTGTAATACAATCATTTGATGCAGGCTTGGAATGTTTCGATAATGATTATTTCAATATCTTGAAAATTGCTTTGATGCTAATAGTGTGTGAAAACGGCTATTATGATTATAGAAGAATGTTTCAATGATTGAAATAAAGAGTTTAGAATCTTGTAACCATATTTGGATATAAGCATAGTGTTTTCGCACATTAGTGTATAAGTCCAAAACCGGGAACCTAAAGTATGCATACTTGTATGTATACAAAAAGGTTGTAGGAGACTGAGTAAGTATGCGACACATATGCATATCAAAAGCGGAAGTTCACGTCCGTGAATTTATGTTGAGTTTGAAAACCAAAACCAAACTCATCCGGTTACCTAAAGTGCGCGTACCCGTACGCTGCGTCTTGCGGAAAGTTCACGTCCGTGAATTTATGCTGAGTTTGAAAACTAAAACAAACTCAAATCCGGTTACTTAAGTACGCATACCTCTACGCATACTTAAGTGTGTTACTTTTCTAAAATCGGTTATACATGAACCTAAACATTAAACAATAAGGAATGCAATCTTTGCAAACCGTGGCTATAATGTTCATGTATTGATGCGAGTGAATCAAACCGATTTTGCTTCAATTGTGTTCTTGTATAATCCATGAGAATATAGCAATTGAACAACTCTTTAACTAGTTTAATTTGAGTCATTTGAACTAGTTATGGTTAAGATGAATAAGGTTGATATGAGAGTAATCATATGGCTAACTTCGGTTAACTATTTTTGAACCAACATGGTGTACACGTTTAGGTACGGTTACATAAACCTAAATGAGGGTACATTTCATTTGTGTGTAACAAGCTAAGTTTGATCTAACGGTTGAACGATATTAGCTTGGGAGAATCAGGTTTTTCATTTAACGGTGAATATTGAATGCTTTGTTACCAAGGTAACTTAGATTGCAAACCCTGATTTGAAAACTATATAAAGGAGAACTCTAGCAACTGGGAAACCTAATCCCCACACCTCCTGTGTGTTACTATTTGCATAACTAGAGTCGATTCTCCTTTAACCTTAGGTTTCTTCTCGAGACCCTGTAGGTTAACGACTTGAAGACTTCATTGGGATTGTGAAGCCAGAACCAACTATTATCTTGTAGTTGCGTGATCTGATCTTGCTGTTTCTATCGTGTTGAGTACAATTGGAATAATTGACTCGAGATTTTATATCTCCGATAGGCAAGATAGAAAAGTAATCACAAACAACTTCGTCTCATCGTTTGTGATTCCACAATATCTTCTTTCGCTAGTCGATTAAGATTATTGTGAGGTAATTGATAATTCTAGGCTGTTCTTCGGGAATATAAGTTTGGGTTATCGATTGGTTCCTGTTCACCTTAATTTATCAAAAGACGGAACAAAACTCTTGGGTATTTCTGTGGGAGACAGATTTATTCAATCCTATAGACTTTTCTATGTGAGACAGATTTATCTATCAAGTCTTCGACTTTCGGTCGTAACAACTCTTGGTTGTGGGTGAGATCAACTAAGGGAATAAAGTGTGTAGTATCCTGCTGGGATCAGAGACGTAAGGAGCGCAACTTGTACATTGAATCGGATGAGATTTATTAGGGTTCAACTACGGTCCGGTCCAAGTTAATTGGTAGTAGGCTAGTGTCTCGTAGCGGCTTAATACAAAGTGTGGTGTTCAAACTGGACTAGGTCCCTGGGGTTTTTCTGCATTTGCGGTTTCCTCGTTAACAAAATTCTGGTGTCTGTGTTATTTATTTTCCACATTATATTTTGTTATATAATTGAAATATCACAGGTTGTGCGTTAAGATCAATCAATTAGAATATCCAACCTTGGGTTTTTGATTTACATTGATTAACACTTGAACATTGGTCTTTGGTACCGTTCAAGTTGTTTCACATAATAATCAGGTTCACGGATTTCTATCTATTTGATTTGCTGATTATATTGTGAAACGGAGATATTAAAACTCTTTGATACACTTTATTCTAGTTTGAGTCTGATTGTCTAGTTGATTCTCTAGAAAGTGTATTGGAGTAAGTCCTCTCAGTTGCCAAATGAATTGTTGGGTATGGTTGTTAGACCCCGCATTTTCAATTGGTATCGAGCATGTAAACACATTAAAGACCTCATAAGTCCGTGTTTGTAGCGATCTGATATGGACAAAGGTGCTATCTCTATAAACGTACCACCGAGTCTTCGATGGTTCAAATTACTTGTGGTGGAAAATTGCTATGCGTGCCTTTCTTCAAGCGTGTGATTTTTAATCATGGGTTTATGTAGTTAATGGCTATGATGCTCCCATTGTGGCAAGAGGGAATGCAACCGTTCCAAAGAACATTGGTGAATATAATGTTCTTTGAGATACTTGCTGCAAAGAAAACTCCGACGGTTTGAATGCCATCATACATGCCATTACCCCAGATCTTCAGCACCATATGACTACGTGCACTAGGTCTAAAGATGCTTGGGATATCTTAGAAACCGTATTCGAAGGACACAGAAAAGGAAGCTAGGCTCAAAACCTTAATTCGATTGGGAAAACCTTCATATAGCAGATGAAGATTCGTTTGATGAGTTTAATCACAAAGTGTCTGAAATTGTTAATACATCGTTTGCATTGGGTAAGACTATTCCTGAAAAGGACATTGTGATGAAAATTCTCAGATCGCTGCCATCTAGATACGATTCTAAGAAGAATGCCATCGTTGAAGGAAATAACCTTGATATTCTTTCCAGAAGTACTCTTGTGGGAAAGATTAAATTACTTGATCTTCATCAGAATACAGTCAGAACTTCTGCATTCAATACTGTAATCATTCCAAGTGAAGCCTTTAATTTGTCATGGGCTGAGGAATGCTGTTCTAGTCATGTTGATTTTAATAAATCGCTGATAACACAAAAGATCAAGGATATGGTAATGAAAAGCAAAAGATGCGGGAGATTGTCTTCTCTCTCTACTGCTTCTGATTATTCAAGTCAAGAAAAATATCAGTGTCATAATGGTTTACATACTACTGCGGTGTGTACGGAAAATTCAGCCTTCTCGGCAAAGTTTCTTGTAATTCAAACTCCGGTTGGAATGCGAATCGAGATTGAGATCCTAGAATTTCTGGATAAGTTCAAGAAATTCACCGGGAAAATATTCAACTAAAAGAATTGTTGAATAAACTTGAGTCATCACTACAGGTGAAATCTCTTGAGAATGACTGTCTTAATGATGAATTCACCAACCCTATTACTAAAGGAAAAAGAGATCAATTCTCTCAAGTGTGACCTGCAAAGGTTGTCAGGAAGCTCAGACAAAATTTCACCAATGTTATTTGGTTAAAAGGCTTTTGGAAACATACAAGGTTTAGGGTTCAAAGGAAAGACTGTAAGCACAACAAACTCGGTTATTCCAACCAGCTTTGGATCAATCAAACCTGAGCGTTGTGATAAGCATGTATCAACTATATACAAAGCAAATCCTCTTTGCTCTGCTCCTTTTGTGGAAGTACAAGCCATGTCCAGAGTAAGTGTTGGAGATTCAAGAGGAACTGTAAAAGAATTTCCAAACTTCAAAATGACATGAAAAAGTTGAATCTGACTATAGAGAAGCAGTCAGATACGCCTGGGTACAAGAAAAAATCCAAAAGATTCAGAGTTAGACAAGGTAAGTCCACGAACTCAACAAACCTTGAAATGTCACCCTGTTGTTTATGGGTGAAAACTACTCCTGCAGAATTTGGTAATTTGGGGTGTGGATGAGGAATGAATTTAAACCTTAAACAAATGCACTGCGCGGTGAGTGCTTGTAGATTCGAGAGATCAATGCAGGCAAGTCCTACCTAAACCAAGAAATGGCGTTCCAGGACTTGTTTTGGTCACAAAGTGAAGGAGATGGGGTTGATCTTAGGGAGGGAAGCGAAGAAGGTGTTGAGAATGTGAAGGTGTAGACTTGCTTATGACTTGCAACAGGAAAGTGAACAAGCTTGCGGTTGGTGTAAGCAGGCTCTGGGCGTTCTCTTGTTGTTTTTCTCTGTTTTCTCCGTTTTCCTCTCTTGTTGGTTGGAAATAGGGCGGAGAACCTATTTATACAAGTCATTGAGTCTTATTCACGTCTCTCGTGGGAAGTGGAGGAAGTGGAGTGATGGAGTAGTGGAGTTGTGCGTTGGTGATACACGACCAGCCTTGCCCACTTCTCATGTTCATCTCTAACTGTCCATGACTTCCTAACACGTTCTTGTGATGGCGCGTTGCACGCTGTACGCTGTAAACCGCCAGACCAATACCCCAATATGTATCCCCCCAGTTTGTGACATGATTGATGTCTGGAATGTGTGGATTATGGATCCACGAAAGATAGCATGTAATGCTGAATTGAATAACTGCGTTATTCAGGAAGTCGATACTTGTGAAGTATCGTGTGTATTTTATGTCTTTGCATCATGGTGTGGTAAAGTGATGGGTAATGACGCCTCTCTGACCAATTAAATCTGACCGGGGTTTTATAACCCGAGTGGTGAAGTTGGACGGATGAGATGATCTTTGAGACACTCATCCATCGACCGTTAATGAAATTAGGGTTTTGAAGAGGCGCGCAAGCATCACTCTTCAGCTTGGTCGAAACCAAGCATGGGAAGGATTTCGGAGAGGACCGACCGGGCATGCATGTAGATAGCATGCCGGTGTACACGTCCATGTCTCACTGTCCCATGAAGGTGCGATCTAGGCCACTCAATTTGACCGGCAAAGAGGAGTGGTTGAGATCGATTTTGCAATAGGAGTTTGATGCGCAAAGGCCGCGCACCATGCTCTTTTCGGCGCGCGTTCAAGACGACCTAACTTGGTCGGTCTTGGCCGATTGGTTTGACGTGAAGATGGTAGCCTGGTGTTCACGCCTATACCGACTATCCCATTAAAACGTGATCCGAGCCACCCAAATCGTCCCGTGAAGTTGAGCGGTCGAGATCGGTTGTGGTTTGGGAGGCGTGGCCACGCTAGTTTGGGCGCACGTTTTGGATTAACCAGGCATGATATGCCTTGGCCGAACACATGAGGAGGTAGATGGGCCCACAGTGGTCATGCTGGTATGACCGGACCTGTTTAATCTAATCTGGGACCCTCCATTCGTGCCGGAGAAGATGGACGCTCATGATGCTCAAAACCCTAATTTTGGGTTTCAAAGCCGTGCGCCATCTCTTGTTTGGGCGACAATTTTGTCACGACCAAACATGGTTGGTTTTGACCGATTGGTCAAGTGTGTAGGCGGGCCCACGGTGATCGTGTTGACATGCTCTGGGCCCTTTGAATCTACATCTTCACCCTCCATCTATACCTGCGAAGATGGATGGTTGAGACTGCTTTGCAACACATGTAATATGCCGCAAACCCTAATTTAGGGTTTTCCGTCCATAATGCTTGGTATGAACGGTTTCTTGGCAAGCTAGGCCAATGACCGACCATGCGGGTCGGCCGTGGGTATTCCATACCGCTTGGGGGTGATGGAATTGATGCGGGGTCATCCAATCATGCTTATGGAGTTGGATGACTGCGATCGATCATATCCCGACTGATACGGTCAGTTCGGATGCTCAATCGGGCTAGTATAACACACCGATTGGGGCTCAATCGGGCTAGTATAACACACCGAGAGTCACACACGGGTATTTCGTACATGGTTTCATTATAGTGCTTGGAGGTTCGTGTTACTCAGTAAGAGTAACACTCGGTCGTCATGCCACACTCGATAATGAGTACTTGGAAATACAAGGCTGATATGAAATTCACAGGAAGGGATTGTTGCTATATGCTCCAACCTGGAGGAATTTCATGTATTCACAGAATGGGATTGTTGCCACATGCTCCATTCTTGGTGAATTAAGTGAGGGAGTATCCAACACTTATAAATGGCTTTATCTTTTACAAGATGTCGCATAATTTTTCCGGTTTTTACAATTTTAACCTCAAATGAAAACCCACCATCAACATTAAGTCCCCTGCCTAGCACATAATGGTTACACTATTGTGGGGTAGGCATGAGATGGTGGCATATTTATATACTGAAATGACCAAGCTAAAGTGAATACATATTTACCTGGATAGTTTCACATCGTCAGGCGTTGCCCTGGAACTGGTTGGTTCTGATTAAGGATGCGAAGGAAACATGACTTGGTCTGGTGAGTCGCTTTGGTTCCTCTTGCATATATCTGAGCTCGGTCCCTTCTTCATGTGTACTTCTTTTATCATACACGTCTTCCCTCAGGTATATTTGATAAGCCTCGTTGATTGTTATCCCGAATTAGCGGCCTTCATAGGTGGCAAGTAAAGACTTCTTTTCCTCCTGGGATTCTGTCGACTTGTGAGATTATAAAGAATCATCTCTCGCGGTCGTTTATTCTACATCTCAGGTATTGCTCTGATCTTCTTCCTGATTGATCGATCGATTGATTTGATTTTTGATTATTTTTTTTTTTGTGCGCTCATAACCTCCCCTCCTTTGCGCTTTATCATGGAAGCGGCTGACGATCATTCTCGTTGCTTCCCCAGAAAGAAGTTTCGAAGTTGACAAGCCCGAAAACCGTGCACACGAAGATGTAATGGCTAAGATCGATCTTCCGCTTCGCGAAGTCGGCCGTGCTATACATGGGATGTCTATTTCACACCTTCGTATTGCAAGAGGACGTATCTGTGCACTTTCAGCTGCGATTGACATGGAGGAGCGGTGGAGGCACGAGGAAACGCTGCAGACACTAGTAAGCGCAAGGGCAGAGAGATTTGCAGCGAGGTTGAAGAGGCGGTGAGTTGAGCATGAACGACCTCCGAATGAAGGCAAGTGTGATTACCCGGTCCAAGACGGCGTGATAATTCTTGATTCCGATACAGACGAACCTGAACATTTGAAAGCAATCTGCGTGGCCCCTAATATTGATGTGTATTTTGATACTCCCGTTGATGATGTTGGGATGGAGCGCGATGCTGCAGAGATGCCTGATGCAGAAGCTGAGGAAGATCCGGAGAGGGGAGCATCAACAGGTGATGGAGAAGAACCCAACGGCGGTGCAGGCGAGGTCGACCCTCTTGGCGACTAAAACCTCTTTTCTTTTTTCTTCTTTCCAAGTATATTTTGTACGCTCGAACATCTTCCTTGTACTCGGTGGCGGCCGGGTTCAAGGTTTTTCTTCCATTTGATTGTTTGAATAAAGTTTTTTTTTTTTATAACCCTTTGCCAAGACTGCAACTGAATCTTCTCGGGCGTAAGGGTGTGCCTTCACTCGTAATTCTTTGTGATAAAAGAAGTAATGCCACAATGGAATACTTACGGACCTGTGTTCCTGATGCAAGATCTTCCTGGCCTTGCTGGGGCAGATGTCTCAAATCATTTTCCTTTTGTGCACATGTTCTATTTCCTTCTTCCCGTGAGATGTTTGCTTAGGGTTTCCTTTCTTGCTCCAGTGGATTGATTTAGGCTGACTCAGGACTTTGTGTGAGTAAAGAGGTTCTCAGATGGAAATAGTGTTTCAACTAAATTGGAAATTGAAAATTGAAACCCTAACTATGAATGCAAGTATTGCAATCATTTTCTGGGAGAATTACAAATATGACATGAAATTGTAAAAGGAAACACGCTGGAAAAAATAGCACAACATTTTCAAAGGGTGGAGGATGCTGGAAAGTGGCAGCACAGCGTCTTAAGTTCGGTAGGGTTTTAGCCATTTTGAGTGAATTTTTATGCCTTCTAGTTTATCAGCGTTGATGAGCTTGCAGTAGCTGGTAGGCCTCTAAGGGTGTATGAATTTATGGCCTACGGTAATAAACCGCAAGTGCACGGCGTCTATCGGAGACGCGGCAAGTACGGGTCGATCCACAGAGACGAGGGGTGCTTCTTGTATGATCTAAGGCTTCTTCAACTGAATTCTAAATGAGTAACATAGTGACAACAGATATTTTGTGCCGATACGGCTGATTTTGAACTGAAGTGAACCTAAACTAAGGTAAACAATGACAAAGGGGTGCTTGGGTTATCAAATCCACCTCTAAATTCCTATTCTGTGTTGAACTAAATTGAGCTTCTTGTTGTCCTGTGATTGATAAGGGCAGGGTGTCAATTCCACCACCTATCTCTCCATGTAATGCCTCAATTAACAGCTAAAGTGCTGACCCAGAGTACTAGTTGTCTAATTTAGTACAACTAGTCAAGGGAATCAGCATTTGTATCTAAGGTTGAGCTGCAATACACTCAACACAAGCCATGACCTAACTACGGTGTATCCATGGCTTTGGTATACACTTGTGAGAGAAAAGCATTGGGTATTTGTAATTGAAGACATTTGATAACATTAAGCATTCAAGATGGTTCAATCATAGTTAAAAACAGAATATGGAGTTAGGGTCTCATTGAAACCCTTAGCAACTAAATTAAAACATAAAAATAACACAAATTAAATCTACAAGGATGCTCTGGCTAATCCAGGCATGATTCTAACATCCACCAACACTTCCTATTTATACATGCAACCCAAAATACATAACCCTAATTCCCAGAAATCGAAATTAAAGAGAAAATAAATCGAAAACACTTCACCCATTCTCTGAATCAGTTGTTGGCTCTACTCATGCTTCTCTGACTCCCTTGATTGATTTATGAGAGAACCCTAGTCTTGTTTATCTTTAACATAGCTTCTAGGGTTATGAGAAGCTATTTTAGAGATAAACACAACTTGGGTGTGGCGGAATAGGGGTGGTAGTTGGCTCGGGTGTCGATGGTGGTGATGGTGACGAGAAAAGGGATGGTGGTGATGGTGCGGCTCTGCAAAGGCATGGGGAGGAGCTGGAGCTCGAGAGGGAAGAGAAGCGAGAGAAGGATGGAGAGAAAATGGGTAGGTTGATTAGGGTATAGGGTGTTGGGTGATTCGAGTGTATAGCGGATGCATCGAAATTTGATGGGAAGGCTCCAGCGAGCGTAGGATTTAGTCAAAGATCCGAACGGCCAAGGAGTGTTTAATTGTTTTGGTGTTGAGCACAGACATCAAGAGTTGATGCGCGTGGAAGCAGCGAGCGTTGGATGTGGGAGAACAAAATCTCAACGGCTTGGAGTGTACGGGCTCGGATCCGGGTCGCGGGTCGGGTCTAGCTCAAGCCCATGTCTTCCTTGTTGGGTTGCAACTGATTCGCGCGCGGGCTTTGGCTATCTGCTCCATAGATGCTCGACTCCAATTATTCGCTCTTTTGGCTCCTCAGTTTCTCCGAGCTTTATTTATTACCTAAAAACACAAAATTAATTAATACAAATATTTATTCTTGAAAACAAAGAAAACACGAGAATGGGGATAATATCGATTCCTAAGCGCAAAAGATGAGTAAAATGCCAATAAAAAGGTGTATAAATATGCACTATTTGACACTCATCAAATACCCCCAAACCTGAATTTTACTTGTCCTCAAGTGAAACGAGAAATGAAGAAATCCTAACTATACCCCGTCGCAGTCTCTCGAATGCATTTAGCGTATGCACTAAGCCTTTAAACCCCTAGGTGTCCCTAGTGGACGAGTTGTAGTCTCGTGAGGGTTTACCAGAGGTGTACCCACAAAACCTTCTCCAACTTCAGAGTGTAAAAGAGTCTCAAGCATCCAAGAAGCTATGAGTATATAGAGTTTCTGCATGCTAGTAACAGAAGTTAGAACTACCAAAGAATGCATTCTCATCCTTAAGTGCTGAGCGAGAAGTAACCATACCATATGAAAGAATTCGGATTCGATTGTGATCATAAGCCTCGACTTCTGCCTCACCGTTAGGGTTTTATGATAATTGCACTCAAAAAGATCGCTTTTTAGTCTCTCATGTGTGCGAGCGGGAATAAAGAGAGAAATCCTGCACACGTTGTAGGTAAGAAGGATAACCTTCCGAAATAAAATCTGGAGACTCCACGAAGTGTGGACAAAAGAATCTTTTAAGATGATCTCTAAGAAAGGAAATCAACCATTAGCAAGGGGTGGGAGTACTCACTCACTTCTCACCCGATCGGCAATTAATATCACTCTCTCATAAGAACCATAGAAACGTCTTCAATCTTCGGTCTTCGGTCTTCAAATGTTGATGACGAACTTCTAAACTTCACAAACTTGATAATTTTTAACTTTTCTACTCAAATTCCTTGTTGTTTGGATTTTTCTTTTTAAATTCTTCTTTACCATGGTGGTAGCAAAAATAAACTACAATATTTTTTTGATTTTTGAATTTTTTTTTTTTTTTTTTGTTTTTTTTGAGATTACAATAAGTGAAAATAAAAATACAAATAATGAAACAACTAATTCCATGGACAAAGGACTTTATCACTCAATTTTTCCACAACTTGTATTGTCTTGATTTTATAAATTTTATTAATTCTCATCCTATTTTCTTTTCTTTGTTGCACATAAACCTTGGACTATATCAATTTTTCTTTCAATATTCGATGATGCTCCGTTTCTTGACGATGATATGTTTCTATGGGTCTTGCTGATTGAGAGAGAGAGTGATGCTAACGGCAAATCGGTATTTAGAAGGAGTTTTCATCTTTAGACGTCACCCTCATGATTGACAAAAACTAGCATTCAAGAGATCAAAAGTAGTGCTGAAATTGGTGCGAAGTTGGGTAGCTCACCATTCCTACCCTGAATTTACGTACGGTGACACACACTCTAAATGACTTTTCTAGAAAGTTGCAAAAAAATTGAAGGTTGGTGCCTCACTTGATGTAAAATGGGTAGTCTCCACTATGGGTGATCACAATTCTACTACCGAATATCTAACAAAGACCTAATTCGCCCTCCCAAGTATGGTTAAATCCAACTTTAACGCTCTAATCAACTAAGGAACCCGATTGCGTTCTCCAGGTACTTCTAACTTTTTGTTATTTCGGTCAGATTCTCTATGTAAACATAGCTAGAAGCATGCTAGTGACTCTAAAATCTCTAAAAGTTGGAGGTTTTTACAAAAAGAGTTTTAATTATTTTATTATTTTTTTTTATTTTTTGAAAATAAAAGATTAAAAAGACTAAAAACTCTATATGCAAATGCACCCCCAAACCTAAATCAAACATTGTCCTCAATGTGTCACGGATAGGAAAAATTTAAACGATCACGTACCACGAGAACTATGCCGATAAGAGAAAAGGGAAGAGATTACCTGATGTCGGCGGAAAAAGTTGAGCTTCATTCGTTAAGGCTAGACTCCAACATTCTCGGGAGATCATATCGATTAGCACAATATATGCACAAGAAGACTCAACCGATTCACGAAGAGAAAAATTTAACAAGTCCTACAAAAATTTACCATACACTAATAGTCTAAAGAGTTGAGGATCAACCCAAAAGATAATGTCTGTAAACATCAACATGAAAATGGGCTTTGGTTTATGTGGGAATTTGGTTTGTTTGGGATTTGGTTTGTGTGGGAATTTGGTTTATGTGGGAAGCCCAGGTTGCTGTGGGCTCAATTTGGTTTAAGCCAAGTGGTTGTGTGCAATGTCTAAGTTGTTGTAGAAACACAGCCCAAAGGTTATGGGAAGTGAGCTTAGTTATGTGTACAGCCCAACTGCTCAGCTGATGTGGGCTGAAAATTGGCAGAAGGCAAAGCCCAGTGGACAGTGGGCTCAGTTTCGTGCAGAGCCCAGTTCTTAGTGGTGTTGGGCTCAGTTCTGTGCAAGCCCAGAAGTGTGGGTTCAGTTAGCCCAGTTGAACTGGGTTTCAGTTATAAACAGCCCAGTGCACAGTTTGTAGGCTGGGCTTGGCAGCCCAGTTTGTTGCAGCTGGACAAGTTGGCCAGGTTTACACCCCAGCTGTGTGGGTTTCAGCTCATGCAGCCTTGGTTGTGTGCAGCTCAATGATTGCACAGCTTGGTCAAGAATAGGTGCACAGATTGTGCAGGTCAGGCAATGCACAATGCAGCACAAGTTTTTGCAAACTCACATCAAAAAAAATGACAGCACAGGGTATTCAACAGGTTAGCTTCCACAGGTGGTAGCTCAAAGGTATGCTCTGAGGCTCAACAGCTTCAGGGGCTGGAGCTCAGGGCAAATTGAAGTTATGGGCACAGATAAAAGACAAGAAGTTTAGCCAATTAACACACAGGGTACACACCAGCATATAGCACTCAATTGAGACTAAGCATAGAGCACACAAGGCTGGCAGGTTTGGCTGATGTCAAAAAGGGTAATGCAGCACTTAGTTAACCAAGTTGCAACACAGCCTCTCAGCTTCAGGGGCTGGGGGGTTGCATAGGTCAGTTGCAAGGTAAGCCTTGTCAGCACAGACCCACATCAGGGGGGTTTACAGGGCATACATGGCACATTCACAGGGCAATACAGGGCACAGAGCATACAATACAGGGTACAGAGCAATACAGGGCAGATGTTTGTACTTGTTGTGGCTCAAACTCACAAAGAGCAGGGCTGGAGTTGATCACAAGCCTTGTCAAGGCCAAGGGTTCTCAGGTCAAAGAAGCACAGCTCACTTAAGCATACTTAGCTAACATGGTTCAGCTAACAGGGTTCTCAAACATACACAGCTATCATGCTTACAAATTGACTACCAAGAAGCCACTTACCTGAATTGCAGTTTGCTCAGGGCTTGTGAACTCAGGTTCTGTGCCTTTTTCTTCCCCTTCTTGGGCTTATGATTCAGCTTCTCAAGTACCTGGTATCTCAACAAAGAGTCTTAGTTCCCAAACTTGAAAGTTAAAGCAAGATTATCAAAATGCTACTAGAATTTCACAACAGGGATTTTTTTTTTTTTTTTGCAAAGCAACAGATATGCAGCAGATGATTATGCTCAGGGTAAATGAGCAACAGGCATTGACAGGTACAACTAACATGCTTACAATGTAAGCTCCAACATATGCCGATCAATGGGCTGAGAGAGACACAGCTTTAACAAGCAAGGTTAGGAGACATAGAGCTAAAAGATAGAACTTGCAAGCACAACAGTGAGGCTTTACAGGGCTGGTGAAATGCTGACTTATGATTGAAGAAGAAGTTAAAGCTACAGCTAATGCTAACATGCTCATGAACAGACTACAAGATACTCTAAACAGATGTGACAATGTATGAGTGCAAGAACGGATGCACAAACCAGGGTGCAATGCGAGGATAAAACTAAGAAAAATGAAAGTTACAGCTAAAATGGCAGGGAAACAAAAAGTTACGCTTGCTAAAATGCAATACAGATGCAAGAATGTAAAGGATGCAAGAAAAAAAAAAAAAAAAAACTTTAGCTAATCTATACTAAGTCAGGGCATACAAATAACAATTCAAAGTAACTATGTACAGGGGTGAAAATCAGTAAAGAAATCCAATAATCGATAGGGCACACGCCAAGTCCCCGGCAGCGGCGCCAAAAACTTGGTAGGCCTCTAAGGGTGTATGAATTTATGGCCTACGGTAATAAACCGCAAGTGCACGTCGTCTATCGGAGACGCGGCAAGTACGGGTCGATCCACAGAGACGAGGGGTGCTTCTTGTATGATCTAAGGCTTCTTCAACTGAATTCTAAATGAGTAACATAGTGACAACAGATATTTTGTGCCGATACGGCTGATTTTGAACTGAAGTGAACCTAAACTAAGGTAAACAAAGTGACAAAGGGGTGCTTGGGTTATCAAATCCACCTCTAAATTCCTATTCTCGTGTTGAACTAAATTGAGCTTCTTGTTGTCCCGTGATTGATAAGGGCGAGGGTGTCAATTCCACCACCTATCTCTCCTGTAATGCCTCGATTAACGGCTAAAGTGCTGACCCGAGCACTAGTTGTCTAATTTAGTACAACTAGTCAAGGGAATCAGCATTTGTATCTAAGGTTGAGCTGCAATACACTCAACACAGTTGTGACCTAACTACAGTGTATCCATGGCTTTGGTATACACTGTGAGAGAAAAGCATTGGGTATTTGTAATTGAAGACATTTGATAACATTAAGCATTCAAGATGGTTCAATCATAGTTAAAAACAGAATATGGAGTTAGGGTCTCATTGAAACCCTTAGCAACTAAATTAAAACATAAAAATAACACAAATTAAATCTACAAGGATGCTCTGGCTAATCCATGCATGATTCTAACATCCACCAACACTTCTTATTTATACATGCAACCCAAAATACATAACCCTAATTCCCAGAAATCGAAATTAAAGAGAAAATAAATCGACAACACTTCACCCATTCTCTGAATCAGTTGTTGGCTCTAATCATGCTTCTCTGACTCCCTTGATTGATTTATGAGAGAACCCTAGTCTTGTTTATCTTTAACATAGCTTCTAGGGTTATGAGAAGCTATTTTAGAGATAAACACAACTTGGGTGTGGCGGAATAGGGGTGGTAGTTGGCTCTGGTGTCAGTGGTGGTGATGGTGACAGAAGAGGGATGGTGGTGATGGTGCGGCTCTGCAAAGGCATGGGGGAGGAGCTGGAGCTCTGCAGAGGGGAAGAGAAGCGAGAGAAGGATGAAGAGAAAATGGGTAGGTTGATTAAGGTATAGGGTGTTGGGTGATTCAGTGTATAGCGGATGCATCGAAATTTGATGGGAAGGCTCCAAATGAGCGTAGGATTTAGCTGGGAAGATCCGAACGGCCAAGGAGTGTTTAATTATTTTGGTGTTGAGCACAGACATCAAGAGTTGATGCGCGTGGAAGCAGCGAGCGTTGGATGTGGGAGAACGAAATCTCAACGGCTTGGAGTGTACGGGCTCGGATCCGGGTCGCGGGTCGGGTCTAGCTCAAGCCCATGTCTTCCTTGTTGGGTTGCAACTGATTCGCGCGCGGGCTTTGGCTATCTGCTCCATAGATGCTCGACTCCAATTCTTCGCTCTTTTGGCTCCTCACCTCCGAGCTTTATTTATTACCTAAAAACACAAAATTAATTAATACAAATATTTATTCTTGAAAACAAAGAAAACACGAATGCGGGATAATATCCGATTCCTAAGCGCAAAAGATGAGTAAAATGCCAATAAAAAGGTGTATAAATATGCACTATTTGGCACTCATCGATAGCCGCCTAGGATAACATCTCGCTACTGTGTGCGGTTCATCTTCTCTTTCGGTGGGTGAGTCAGGTGGAGTGGTCATTTTCACCGTCATGCTCCCAACTTTGAATGTAGCCGTCTTCGTCACCAGATCTCCAATCCCAAACGGGTTTGAACGTGCAAATACTTGGACCTTCGTCTTATCGTCTTTGACCAAGACAGCCTCTACACTTTTGATAAAACGTTTGAAAGGGCCGGCTTCCCATTCACATCTCTTAGTCGGGGTTGGTTCGTTGGTTGGAGTCAGTCCCCAGGACTTGTCAGAACGAGGGGCGGTAGGTTGTAAAGAAGGTTGCGTGGCGAGACTTACTTGAGATCGGAACTTTTCAATGTATGCTGACAGGCTCTCTCCGGGAAGTTGCGTCACATTGGTAAGTTGCTGGTGCGGCAATAGACAGCCATCAGGAGGTCCGGAAGGCGTGTTGGAGATTCTTTCAGGTATCGAAACCGGCAGAGGACAGACTCCTAGTATTGCTTTGTTGCCATGCATCCAAGAACGTCCTAGGATCATGTCGTAGTTAGGATGATCTTTGACTATGTAGAACTTTGCTTGCGTCTAGGCATCACCCGATTTGACTTCAAGATCGATGTATTCATATGCATCTCTGGGCTCTCCTGCTGAATCTTTAACCACAGTCGGGTGACGAGTAGCTTCCTGCTTCGAAATCTTTGCCACTCTCAAGGTCTTGACGGTAATGATGTTAAATTCGGAAGCCGTATCAATCAACGCGTTATCGAACTCAACGTCTCTCAAACAAGTGACAGTTAGGAGTCCCCCTTTCCATTGCTCACGTCCTTCGGGAAAGACTGGGGTTCCCCGGGTCACTCGGGATACAAACGCCTACCCGACACAACGTGGTTGAGGGCCGCAAATATGTCTTGACGCTGTCCTTTGGAGAAGTACAAGATTTCACATATGTGCTCCATCATAGATTGTACGGTCTTGCGAATGTAATCCCAAAATCATGCAGTTCCTGATAGGTAGAGGGTCTCTATGAACACATTCGTTTCCAAGCTGGAGTTCCCCTGTCTCTACCTTTTCCCTGAATATTTGTTTCAACCTGTTGCAATCTTTGGTTGGATGATGGACGAACCTGTGGTAGCAACAATATCTGGGATCTTCCATTTCTTCCTCGGTTGGAGGACGTCTGATAGGGGGCAGCTTTACGGCGTCGTCTTGGATCCACGCTTCCAAGAGCTCTATCACTTCATTCATGGGAAAAGGAAAACCCGTGTCTTTAGTGTTTTGTGCAGGAGTTTTGTCTGCTCCTTTTCGAGACGAAGTCTTGTGTGCCGGGGATGTCCGCTTGGTTTGTTGTTCCGTCACTGGAGCTTTCCTTTTCTCTCCTCCGCCCACTACACTCACAGAAAGGACCAGTGTTGTATTGCTTGTTCGTGAGGCGCCTGCTCCCTCGACTTTCACGTGAATCTTCACTTCGAACGACTGCCCTTTCTAGCAATGCTTGGTGCAGTTGTTGCTTTGAACGCTTGGCAGCTTCATGGAGTTCGTGAGAACGTTTGAAAGCCCGATTCTCTAACGAGAGCGCGGTATATGGGTATCATCCCGTTTATGCACAACTCCACCAATTGTCGTTCGGTGACGTTCGGGTCATGACAATCCAGCGCTTGAGTTCTGAACCTTTTGACGAAGTCGTTAGGATGCTCGTTGTTCCGCTGAAGAATTCTTCCTAGATCTGAAAAGGTGATTTGTTCAGACACGAAGAAATACTTTCTCAGAAAGCACCGACCATCTCGCTCCAAGTTGGATATGCTATTAGGCGCGATGTTGTTGTACCAGGTGTACGCCCTCCCCATAAGTGATTTCGAGAATTCTTTCAAAGCGCAGAACATGATTGTATTCATGTTCCCCCAAGGATTCCAAGAATCGAGAGACATGTTCACGAGCATTACCAGTACCGTCGTAGAGGGAGAACTGGGGAGAGGTATAACCTCTTGGAAGAGGGATTCGTTGCATATCTTGAGGGTATGGAGGTTGGTGTTAGTGTGCATCCGTCATATTTCCTTTACCTCGGCTTTGAAGGATTCGTTCTAGATCCTCACGTGTGATGAAGTTGGGTGTCTGGTCCCTTTCTCTTGAACATTCAGGAGCAACACGAGCTTCTTCACTCATGTGGGTCCGAGTGGAAACGCCCGCTCCTAGTGAATTGAAGGCATTTCTTGTTGGCTCCAAAGATTGACGTGAATCTTGCGGCAATCGTTCAGTCAAGGTCTTGAGGAAAGTGAGTACCTCCTTCTGAGTTGCGGCCATATCTGTTTGAGTCTTAGCAATAACTTCATGTTTCTCCATCAAGTCTGCAATGGTAATAGACGGTGGTCCTCCTCTTGTGCCTCCGGCTCCTCGCCCGATGAGGGAGTGAAAGTTGTTGCTCGGGTGACCACCGGAGGCGTTACACTTGAGGAGATGCTGGGATTTGCGGCTGCTCGGCTCTGGTGATGGGAGGCGTTACACCTACGGGGGTGTCTCCTGCTCCGCTAGTGTTGGTGATAGAGGTAACGGCTCCTCGAGATGTGTTGGCTACGGTAGCTCCACTGACAGGTACTTCGACACTAGGATTGTTACCCACACTAGCCCCATCAGAATTGATTGCTGATCCAGACCTTAATTCCACCATCTTGAAATGAATTGTTGATTGAATTGATTCTAAGATCTACCCTTTTTGAAATTGATAAAATTGAATCGGATTTGGAAGAAATTGACTTTATAACCGAGAGATTAACCTCCCACCGTGGTCGCCAATTGTTTATGGGTGAAAACTACTCCTGCAGAATTTGGTAATTTGGGGTGTGGATGAGGAATGAATTTAAACCTTAAACAAATGCACTACGCGGTGAGTGCTTGTAGATTCGAGAGATCAATCTGTGCAAGTCCGGCCTAAACCAAGAAATGGCCGTTCCAGACTTGTTTCGGTCACAAAGTGAAGGAGATGGGGTTGATCTTAGGGAGGGAAGGAAGAAGGTGTTGATAATGTGAAGGTGTAGACTTGCTTATGACTTGCAACGGGAAAGTGAACAAGCTTGCGGTTGGTGTAAGCGAGGCTCGGGCGTTCTCTTGTTGTTTTTCTCTGCTTTTCTCCGTTTTCCTCTCTTGTTGTTTGGAAATAGGGCGGAGAACCTATTTATACAAGTCATTGAGTCTTATTCACGTCTCTCGCGGGAAGTGGAGGAAGTGGAGTAGTGGAGTTGTGCGTTGGTGATACACGACCAGCCTTGCCCACTTCTCCCTGTTCATCTCTAACCGTCCATGACTTCCTAACACGTTCTTGTGATGGCGCGTTGCACGCTGCACGCTGTAAACCGCCAGACCAATACCCCAGTATGTATCCCCCAGTTTGTGACATGATTGATTTCTGGAATGTGTGGATTGTGGATCCACGAAAGATAGCATGTAATGCTGAATTGAATAACTGCGTTATTCAGGAAGTCGATACTTGTGAAGTATCGTGTGTATTTTATGCAGGTACTGCATCATGTTGTGGTAAAGTGATGGGTAATGACGCCTCACTGACCAATTAAATCCTGACCAGGGTTGTATAACCAGGCTGGTGAAGTTGGACGGATGAGATGATCTTTGAGACACTCATCTGCGACCGTTAATGAAATTAGGGTTTTGAAGAGGCGCGCAAGCATCACTCTTCAGCTTGGTCGAAACCAAGCATGGGAAGGATTTCGGAGAGGACCGACCGGGCGTGCATGTAGATAGCATGCCGGTGTACACGTCCATGTCTCACTGTCCCATGAAGGTGCGATCTAGGCCACTCAATTTGACCGGCAAAGAGGAGTGGTTGAGATCGATTTTTGCAATAGGAGTTTGATGCCGCAAAAGGCCGCGCACCATGCTCTTTTCCGACGCGCGTTCCAGGACGACCTAACTTGGTCGGTCTTGGACGATTGGTTTGACGTGAAGATGGTAGGCTGGACCTGTTTAATCTAATCTGGGACCCTCCATTCGTGTGCCGAGAAGATGGACGCTCATGATGCTCAAAACCCTAATTTTGGGTTTCAAAGCCGTGCGCCATCTCTTGTTTGGGCGACAATTTTGTCACGACCAAACATGGTTGGTTTTGACCGATTGGTCAAAGTGTGTAGGCAGGCCCACGGTGATCGTGTTGACATGCTCGGGCCCTTTGAATCTACATCTTCACCTCCATCTATACTGCGAAGATGGATGGTTGAGACTGCTTTGCAACACATGTAATATGCCGCAAACCCTAATTTAGGGTTTTCCGTCCATAATGCTTGGTATGAACGGTTTCTTGGCAAGCTAGGCCAATGACCGACCATGCGGGGTCGGCCGTGGGTATTCCATACCTGCTTGGGGGTGATGGAATTGATCCTGGGGTCATCCAATCATGCTTATGGAGTTGGATGACTCATGATCGAATCATATCCGGACCGAGCACGGTCAGTCCGGATGCTCAATAGGGCTAGTATAACACACCGAGAGGCCTCAATCGGGCTAGTATAACACACCGAGAGTCACTGTACGGGTATTTCGTACATGGTTTCATTATAGTGCTTGGAGGTTCGTGTTACTCTGTAAGAGTAACACTCGATCGTCATGCCACACCGATAATGAGTACTTGAAATACAAGGCCGATATGAAATTCACAGAAGGGATTGTTGCTACATGCTCCAACCTGGAGGAATTTCATGTATTCACGGAATGGGATTGTTGCCACATGCTCCATTCTTGGTGAATTAAGTGAGGAGTATCCAACACTTATAAATGGCTTTATCTTTTACAAGATGTCAAAGCATAATTTTTTCCTGGTTTTTACAATTTTAACCTTAAATGAAAACCCACCATCAACACCTGTGACACAAGATGTGAACACTCTGTTCACTTTATTACTATCTAAACCATAGTAATAAACTGTATCCTTATTTTGGACTTGAAAAATAAGGATTACTTCAAGGTTGATTCAAGTCTTGTAAATCTTTTGTTGATTTTTATGTTCCGTATTTAGCAAGTAAATATATGTTTGTTAAGATTGATAATGGATCATGAACCGTGGAAACCTTTTCAAGGTCCTTTAGGGTTTTACTATACTGAAGTCTATTTATGTTCATTTGTGAACATTACTGTTCTTTACCTTCTTCTCTAAAGATACAGTCTCATGGCCCCTATAACTAGAGGTACCACGAAAAGAGATGCTATAGAAACAATTAACGTGTATCTGTGTGAATGAGTTTCTTCCTCAAGGAAAAGAAAGGCGAAGAACATGACTGATGATCCGGGTTCTTCCTATGACTGCCTATTGTCTGTTTGTCATTCTGATATTAACTTTAGGGCTATGGTGAAGGAGTTCACCGGGAAAAGAAATGATTTAAAATCTCGAATCATTTCTTCTATAAGAGATATCTCACTATGAACAAACTGAAAGAGAACTTAGTGAGTTAACTGATATTTCTGAAACTTTGGAGGAATTGAATGATCCCATTATCAATGGTTTTTTCAATAATGAGAATAAATTCTCTGTAGATTCCTTGAGAAAGCTCTACAATGTCTAGTAAATCTTCTTTTAATAGAATTTATCTCTTGTGTTTTTAGAAGAATAACTAGGCTTTGGAATAGCCATTATTGTGAGTACACATAGCTATGTCCAACGATTTTCATCTTCAATGTTTTTAGATTTATTTATTTAAATTCTAAGATGATTTTTGGAATTTTAATCTTTATGATTTTATATATTGCAAATTGTTATGGGACATGTTGTTTACGTCCGTGAAACTGTGACTATCCCATACTTGTTCAAAAGTTATCTCTATTATGTCGGTATGAAAGTATTGATAGAAGATAGAACGAACTATTGACATTACAAAAGTTAAAGCCTTTTGTGTCATTGATTTGATGGAATCAAGGATAAAACTTTTGTTTACAGGGATTAAGTCTATTATATATCATTGTGCAAATAGTGATGGAAAATAGAATGAATCCTTGTTTATTCCGCAGTATTGGTCGATCTCCGATCCACATTTTTGTGCACATACAAAGTTGCTCCGTAAGGTCCCTTATGTTTGAGCATGACCAATCTGAATTGATCATTCTCTTGTGGTTAATTTAGTTGTTGCTCCGTAAGTTCTCTTATGTCGAGCATGACCAATTAAATTAATCATGGGTTTTCTTGTGGTTAATTTGATTGTATTTTTCGATTGCATTAATCACGGGTCTCTTGTGGTTAATTCATTTGAATTTGTTGGATACAAATTCGTGTTTTCATGTGATTTGGTTTTATCCAAAAGAAAAACTTCTTTTCTTGTTAAAAGCAAGGTCGCCTTTGTTGTTCTTTCGGGAATTACATTTTATGGGGGAGAGTTCTTTTTGAACTTGTGCTTAAGTGCCAAATCTTTGTGGGGAGTGCGGCTATGGAATATTAAAGGGATTATCTTGTATCTTTATAAACTCCTTGATGAATGCATTTAGCTTCGGCTTTATGATGGCATCTAAATAAGTTGATATGGTATTCTCTTTTGGTCATGAAGTATCTCTGTGAAAATTTCATGAGCATCCCACTAGTTTTTGTACCTTTGCCAATTTATATTGACAAAAAGGGAGAAAATTAATGCGTAGTGTGATACTACAAATACATATGGTTTACGGATCATTATGTAAGGGGGAGTGGTTTTCATGTTGAGATGAAGTATTGACTAAGGGGGAGTGATACATATCACCATAGTATTATTGTCGAAGTTGTGATACAATTGAACTTTGATGCTGTGTAATAATACTATGACACTGTATAACAATGATTGAGAGCATTCTGTTTTCTCATTATTATCGCTACGAATCTTCAACAACTATGATGCTGAACTAACAACCTTTAGGATCATGGAGCACTTGGAAGTGACGAAGATTTTGAGTCATGTTAAAGATGCCAAGGAGATCAAGCATTTGGATGAGAAGCTACAATTTTATCTATTTTGTAATCCATATGTATTGATAGTTTTGTCACTAAAATTGACAAAGGGGGACATTGTTAAAGCACTTTGCTCAAATCGAACTCGCATGCATTGCTATCTCAAGCATGTTTGCCAATGTTAGTGATCAAAACTATAAGTCTTGATTTCTAGCCTATTTATAGATGTCTCGGACTAGGACATAGCTAGTGTAGTTGAGCTTAGATTTCACAGAGTTCATCATTTGAAGACGAAGAACTATGATAGGTGTCTAAAACACCTAATTCTATAACTAGTATTTATGCTTTCTTTGCTACTTTTCTTGTAAATTATGTATCTTATGTTTACTTTTGAGTTATCTAGGTACTTTGGAGTCATTCGAGAGAAAAGAAGTGGAATTTGCTCAAATATTGGATTTATTCTCATCATGGTGACGAGAACGGAAAGGCTAAACTATCGGCGAAAGAAGGAGGTCACTCGAACGTCATACAAGAGAATTATGAATAAAAGCAACGATGAAGCTTGTCAGTTCCCTAGAACTGACAGTTGAAAGGATTGTTTAGGTCGCCCTTATCCAATCATGGGTTGCCTATAGTAATTTGTTCATTACATGCCCCTAGACCAGATCGGGACTATCATTCTCCATTACAATCCATTTACAGTTCAGAGCTGAGGGAAACATGGCGGCAGTTGTCTGAGAGTTAGAGACGCAGAAATTGTTCAGAGATTGAGGGAAGAAATCGACGATGAAGACGAATGGCAAACACGAGAGACAAAGTATGTGGATGAATTGGATGTTGGAGTTGGAAGTGGAGGAGTAACAGTCTAGGGTTCGAATCTGTGGTGATTTTGACAGAGTTTGAAGTTGATAATTCAGGGAAGAAATAAGGGTTCCTGCTAAAATCTGGTGATCGAAATGAGAATATTAAAATGGGTTATGGATGAATTGGAGATTTGGCTTCTGTATTGAAGTTAGGGTTTCAACTGAGAAGAAGATTGAAGGGTTTTTGAGATGAATTGATGGCTGAAATCAATATGGGTTTGCTGTGGTTGAATCAAGAAACTGAAAAAAAAGAACTATGTTGTTGCTTTGTGTGGTTGAGTAAGGGAATGATTATGCTGTCTGGCGTGTGGTTCTGGTGGAGTTGTGAGATTTCAGGTGTTGGTGCCTTGTGTTGGTGTTATGCAAGAAGTAGCCGATGGAATGGTTGGTTGCAGCTGGTATTGCTAGTGGTTATGGAGCTGAAACTGGTGGTAATTGTATTGATTGATTGCAGGAGGAAATGAGCTGTTGCAGGTGAGCAATATTAGCATGAGAAGCAATGGTAGTGGCAGGCTGGAGTCTGAGGATGAGAATGGAGTTGTCTCAGTTTGCAGGGAAGGTAAGTTGGTGTTGCTGCAGTCAGCCAACCAAGGTTCATGGGTCTGTTTGCCAAGGAAGCTGCAGGAGGTGCTGTTGTGCAATGGCGGTTGAACTGAATGTTATGAGCTGGAAGCTGAGATGATGCTGGTATCAGACTTGGTGTTGAAATGGCACTGATGCTTATAGAATAATGGTGGTTCATGAATTGAAATGCAGAGCTGGTGGTTTAAAGCAGAAGAGAACCAAATCAAAGCTGCTAATGGTTTGTGGTGGTTTTTGTGTTCTTGCTGTGGGAGATAACTACAGGGGAAGATGTGACCTGAGATGTTGGTGCTGTAGTGGTGCATATGAGCCTGTGATTTGCAGGAAGAGATGGTTTTGCTGATGGTTATGAAATTGCACTGAACGAAATGGACTGAGCTGGATTTAGAACTGGAAGGAATTGCAGTTGTTGCTGTTATGAGCTGATGAATGAATAGAGCTTGAGCCGAACAAGGAAGAGGTGGTTGTGTTATTCAGATGAGGCAGTGAAGATATTGGAGAAATTACCTTTGCTGCTGGTAATTTAGGTCAAGAAAATTGAGAAGCAGCTGCGAAGAAATATGTAGCTGCTATTGAGCTGAACTATAGATGGTACTGGTGATTATAAAGTGCAATTGGAGTTGTTGGAGGAAAAGATTGGCTGAGCTCCGGGGACTGAAGCTGAGATTGCAGGTGACTGAGAGATGAGGAGTGTTATAGTGTTGAATGTTGAGGTGCAAGGAATTGAGATGGCTCAATGGATTGATTGTTGTATATGAATAGAGCTGTGTGTTGCCAATGTCAGGGAAGATATGGCTTGATTGCAGCTGCAGTGGCCTGGCAAGAGAATGGAAGGCTGGGATGAGCAGGAAGGACAGGGTAAGCTGCAGTTGTGAAGGTATAGCCATCATGGCTGGGTAGGCATGTATGCTACAGCACAAGGATTGTGCTTTACAGGTCAGGCTGTGCAAATGACCTAGGCCAAAGCCACTCAGCCCAGCTAAGGTCTGAATAGCCAGCTGACATGAACCTGACTCAGGTCTGACTTAGAGTATGACTCACCCTGACTCTCCCTGACTCGGTTTGACTCGGTCCTACCGAGTTGACCCGAGCTGACCCGTTGACCCGACCGATTTGACCCGTTGACCGGTGACCGGGCGGACTTTTCCGGTCACCTGAGATACTTTCCGGCGACTTTTCCGGTCAATTTCCGGCCACAATCCCAGTTTTCCGGCGACATATTTTTGGGCATATTTTCTACATGGGTTTTCTCACACATGGGCTTGGAGGACTTCTATCTAGTGGACTTTTGAAGATTAAACCTAATATTGGAAGGAGTATCCTTTATGGAAATAGAGAAACATATAAAAAAAGAAGACTTTTATTATCTTTTGATCTTTTATTATTCTTTTTGCCTCTACTTTGTTCTAGGGTTTAGATAACATGATAGGTTTTCTCTTCCTTCTTGTTATGAACTCCATGAATATGAACTAAGTTTTTATTATTGGTTGAAGATGTAGTTGGATTTTGCAACCAATTTATGATTTTTATGAATTAGTTTTCTCTCAATATTATCGTTTGATTTCTACGGGTTATAATAATTGCATGATTAATGTATTGCAATATGATTGAATGTTTGTTTAGTTAAGTCTAGAATTGATTGAACTCACATCCATATCTATAGCTATTTTAGGGTTTTCATCGAGCGATAACCTTGAATACGAGTAGCATGATATGATTCTAGGTTGTAGTGATACATCCTTGTAGTCATATGTAGAAATTGACCTTTGTTCGAATTGTTTGCGCAATGTATTTCAATTGCATTGATTAGCCTATTTCTGAAACTTAATGCTCCTAGGAATTGAACTTGATTAGCGCAAGGCGTTAGGTTATTCTTTAGGTAGAATTCACATACGCACTCTAATGTGTGTGTTGATGAACTTTGGAAATTTATGGAGTATTCTTGCAATAAGGTATTCTATGGCTTTTGATGATAGCGAGATTAAATACGAATTCTATATATATATTCAAAAACTTGTTTACAATTGAAGATGAAACCTTTATCCAATATTTTCACATCCTTGATTTGCGTGTTTACTTTTATTTGTTTTGTTTTTATTTTATTTTAGTATATAAAAATCAGCAAACCCCCGGTGTTTTATATAGGAAACCATAACATATTGACAACCAAGACCTCTCTGTGGGAACGATCCTTTCTTGCCCTTGCTTCATTATATATTTTGAGTAGTAAGAAAGTGTAATTTATTTTTGACGCTTACGACCACGGTCAAACTACTAAGGGGAGCTTGTTGAACTTCTTTGACAAAAGGTATGTGGAGACTTAAACTCATCTATCACTTGGGAAGTCTGTTTCTACTATCTCCTATATTGAGACATAAGTCGTGTTTAGATATAGTTTTCTCTATTCACATTGAGATTTCGAGCTGAGTATATCTCGCTTACATATTTCTCGAAATATGTGTTGGTAAGATTTCGCTTCGACCAAGTTCATCTTATATCATGAGAAAATTGCCGAGTAACATCTTACATGGTTTGTGTGATATAATCATTTGATGTAGGCTTGAAATGTTTGGATAATGATTATTTCAATATCTTGAAAATTGCTTTGATGCTAATAGTGTGTGAAAACGGCTATTGTCATCCTCTAAGAAAGTTTCAATGATTGAAATAGAGTTTAGAATACTTAACCATCATTGGATTATGAACATAGTATGCATTCTTGCATGTATGTGATCCATGACCTGAACTATAGTATGCATACCCGTATGCGTACTTGTAGTTGTGGAATTCCGGGTACCTAAGTACACATACCCGTACGCGTACTTGCGAAGGGTTTGGGTCCGGAAATTTCTGTTGTGTTTGAATGTATGCGTACCCGTTTGCATACTGGCAAAACCCAAACTCAGACCGGGTGCTTAAGTATGCGTACCCATTTGCATACTTGAGTGGTTAAAGTTCTAAAATCAGTTTGTTCATGAACTAATACATTTATATATTAAGGAATGCATTCTTTGCAAACCGTGGCTATAATGTTCATGAATTGATTCGAGTGAATCAATCCGATTTTGCTTCAATTGTGTTCTTGTATACTTCTATGAGAATATAGCAATTTTGCTTGAGATTTATCTCCGATAGGTAAAATTAAAAGTAGTCACAAACATCTTCGACTCATCGTTTGTGATTCCAAAATATCTTGTTTCGCTACCATACGATTAAGATTATTGTGAGGTGATTGATAATACTAGGCCGTTCTTCGGGAATATAAGTCCAGTTTATCAATTGGTTCATGTGCACCTTGATTTATCAAAAGACGGAACAAAACTCGTAGGTATTTGTGTGGGAGACAGGTTTATCTATTCCAATAGACTTTTCTGTGTGAGACAAATATTTTTATCAAGTCTTCGACTTTGGGTCGTAGCAACTCTTGGTTGTGGGTGAGATCAGCTAAGGGAATCAAGTGCGTAGAATCCTGCTGGGGTTCGGAGACGTAAGGAGCGCAACTGTACCTTGATCATTGTGAGATTGATTAGGGCTCAACTACATTCCAGTCTGAAGTTCATTGGTAGTAGGCTAGTGTCTGTAGCGGCTTAATACAGTGTGATGTTCAAAGCTGGACTAGGTCCCGGGTTTTTCTGCATTTGCGGTTTTTCTCGTTAACAAAATTCTGGTGTTTGTGTTATTTCTTTTCCGCATTATATTTTGTTATATAATAGAAATATCACAGGTTGTGCGTTAATATCAATCAATTAGATAATCCAACATTTGGTTGTTGATATAAATTGATTGACACTTGAACATTGGTCTTTGGTACCGTTCAAGTTGTTTCACATAATAATCAGGCTCGCGGATTTCTATCTATTTGATTTGCTGATTACATTGTGAAACAGAGATATAAACTCTTTGATATACTTTTCTCTAGATTGAGTCTAACTGTCTAGTTGATTCTCTTGAAAGTATATTGGAGTTTGTTTATTCAGATTGCCGAACGAAATATTGGGTGTGGTTGTTAGACCCCCGCTTTTTTCAATTGGTATCAGAGCATGCAAACACGTTTACAGACCTAATAAGTCTGTGTTTGTAGCGATCTGACTATGGACAATGATATCTCTGACTACGCATCAGCAGTTCAGAAACATTCTAACCTGGTCCAAAGTCTTGTTTTTCCTGAGAAATCTCTCATGTCTTCTTCATCATCTAAAACTGTGTATAACTGTGAAGCACGCCTAGATGAACATTTGGATGAACTTTCCGATGAAAGTGATTTGGAAGAGGGACAAGATGTTGATGAGGAAGTCTCACGGTACATCAAGATTTTCGATCATCTCCTAAAGAAAGAAAAGTGAACTTCTTTCTTGGCTGAATTTCTGACTCCTCTCTGTTATGATAACAGAAAAATGAGAAAACTCTTTAAGGGATATGACTGTGGTTATAGTTTGCTACAATCTATTCATAAAGATCGTGAGGAAGATCTATGTTCAAAAAATTCTGAATGTGATGAACTTTTTCAAAATCTCTTTGAGTTGAAAGAAAGACTTGCAGAAACCGATGCAAGGTATGACTCTCAACAAAATTGTTTAAATGACAGAGAAAAAGTTTTTCTCACCCGAGAGAAACAATTGGAGACTGATCTTAGTGCTGCTCTTGAGAAGGTTAAATCCTTGGAAGATAACTTGAAAAAATTCAGTTCTAGCTCTACAAAATTGTCTTCTATGCTAGGAGCATGTAAAGATTATCGTGATACACATGGTCTGGGCTATAAAGGTATAGACGCTTCAAATACTGGTAAGATCAATTTTGTTCTTCCTAATAATCTTCTTCAAGCTGAAAATTTCACCAACAGTAAAAGTGAAAAACTTTCTTCAGCAACAGATGTCTCTAGAAACCAAGAATGTCATCCCTCTAAAACTGCTCAGTTGAAAACGGTTAAAAACATTCCTGTCAACTGCTATTATTGCGGGAAGAAAGGTCACATTGAAAGAAGATGTCACCTTCGTTTACGGAATGAAAAACTTCATAACATTCTTGTCCGGATGTCTAAAGAAGTAATCAAACCTACTTCTCAGTATGTCGTTAAAAATTCATCTCACAATCATGAAAAGTGTTGTGATGGGCCAATTCCTGATTATGAATATAACACAACTTCTACTTACAAGTGTAAAAGGAATAATGTTATATGGATGATTGATAACTCTGAAAAGTCTGTAAAGAGAAAAAGGTTTCGAATGAAGAAAAAAACTTCAAATTTTTCCATTTTCTTCAAAGATGATCTTGCTCCTAAAATAAGTGTTCCTGATTATATTCACATCAATAATCGTGTTTCGGAACTCAAAACCAAATCAACAGATCTCAAGTGCAAGATCAAGAAGGAGAGAAAAGCAGCAAGCAAGCTCGGATAACTTTTGTCCTTCTCTTGTTAATTCTTTTGAAAATTCACATAAGGCTTCTGTTGTATGCCAAGAAAGTGAAAAGGAAAAGATCAATATCTCTGATGAGCTTCATGTTCATCATATCACAACTTGACCATTTCCTTGTGTGTATCCTCTATTAGACCATGAGATGATACACATAACTCTCAAGAAGATGCTTCTTTCTTGACAAATGGTCTGTGTTGTACTTTTTGTTTTGATCATTGTTTTTCCTTTCTGAGTCTTGCTCCGGAAAGTTTTTGTGCTTTGTCCGTCTGATGCTTTGTTTAGAACTTTAGTTTCTTCTTCCTCAATGATAGTTGATTTCCAACTTTGTGTTACTCTCGTTGTTAGCCAAAGTTTCATGTCATGTGTTCAAAATGTGTTCTGTCAAAACATGTTCCCAACATTAGCTCCACTAGTTCACTGATTTTTTACTTTTGGGTCATAACTATGAATCTTGTGCACCCGACCCGTTACCAAACGGTTACAAGTAACCCTAGGGTTTCCTTGTGAAAATCTCTTAATATATATCAAGGATTTCTTTTGATATATACTTGCTCGGTAATGTCAAGACTTCTCTTGGATTTTTGGTGTGCACAATAAAAGGATGCAATGAGGAAGACAAGTTTGATGATTCCAAAGTTTTTGAACTTCATGAAGAACCCATCTCCATAATTTGCTTTAAAGCAAATGATCATGAAAAAGATCTTCCAGTTCAAATGTATCTTCAATTGGTTGGAAATCTTCTTCAAGATTTTGAGGTCGTTTGTGAACAACTTGAAATTGCATCAAAGAACCTTGCATTTCTGAAAAACGAACTAAAGAAAGCGTCTGATGAACTCGCCCTTGTCCGTTCTTTAGTTGCTGATCGTGTCTAAGTTTTTTAGTTGTTCTTTTAATTTTTGTCTAAGAAACTTCTTATGAGAATTTATTCTTGTGTTTTTAAGAAGGATAACTAGGATTTGGAATAGCCATTATTGTGAGTACTGTAGATGGTGGATTTTCAACAAAGGTCAAAATCGTAAAATCATGATACTGCATGTTTCTGACACGGCTTTCAGGCATGTGATGATTCATATTTTACGATCCATGGTGATTTTGTTTTCGAAAGGCCTCCACTAGCTGAGCGTTCGATACCTCGCATTTCATCATGACCTCTATGTAGAATAACATAATTGGACGGTTGTCCGTAAGATTGAGAGCAACAACGCCTTCAGGACGTCGGTGACACTCACTGTTCCCTGACTATGTAGAGAGACCATGTATAGACCCAGGTGATTCTCCGTAAGATTGAGAGCAATAACGTCTTCAGGACTTCGGCAACACTCGTTGTTTCCTGACTATGCACCTCAGAACGGGTACGACGCTTTAACTGGCTAATATCCCTTCTGTAATAGATTAATTCTACCGTGACATTCACCACTGAATTCCTAGAAGATAATCTATTTTATCTCATTACTCCGATTTCATGATCGAATCTGTAGTTGCAGGAAATCCCACAATACATCCCTCACAAGAATTCATAATAATCAACCCATCTTTAAGATCAACAATCACACTTTTTATTAATTGAGTTAAGGAATTTTACAAATAGGAAATGAAATCAAGAATACAACTCTTTGTTCTAGACTTTGTCTCTCCTCAAAACTTTCTCTCCACTCTCAAAAAGATCTCTCTCTCACCTTAAGCCTGTTCGGCTCTTTATATAGGATATTACATAGTGGGTGACAGCTAAGCTGTCCTTTATTTTAGGATCTGGCTTGCGATATTCTCGCAAGTATACAAGTGTTAGATCTCGCAACACTCCTAAATCTCGCTAGGTCTCCACATCTTTCTCGTGTTTAGGCCGGCCGTCATCTGTTGCGTCATTTACGTAACCCAGAGGCGATATCTTCGCAGTGTGTTGTATAAAGATTTCGCAAAGGTATTGATGTTTCGATATTCTGATCCTACATCTTGCCTCTTCTCATGTCTTCTCTGCGAAGGAGATAATGTCATGAGAATTAATGCTTCAAAATGCCGCAGCCGTTCATTTTTCCATATTCTTCTGTACTGACATGATTCTGTACTTTTACGCAGAATTTATTACACGTGTCTCTTCTTCCATCCATTTCTTGACACGTCTTTTTCAACCGCTATTTCTCAACCATTCACGTCTACTCTTTCCTGTAACTTTTCTTCACCGTTTCTCCGTAAATTCCGCTCCTGCTGCTGTAAATTTTCTTGTTTTTACTTCTTTTGATCTTTAATTTCTTCTTCATTCCCATACTGAAAATGGCTCCAGCTGGTCGTAAATATGAAACTTCTCTTGAAGGAATTCAGAAAGATCTCGAAGGGAGAGGTTTTACATTAGCCACCATTCCCGATCAAGGAGCTAAATCCATTCTTTCTGCTAAACTGTTTTCTGATCATCATTGTGATGATAAAGAAATCATAATTTCGCTTGGTCAGATTCTCGCTGGCCTTCCCATTCCTCTCTATGATCCTAATCTTCCTTTGTTTTACGAAATTCTTGCTCATGCGAACTTCTCGCGAGCCATCTACCAATTGAGTGGGGACTGCATTCGTTTAATCCTTGAATTCGCTAACCGTGGTGCTGGTAAAGGGTCTCTTTATCAAAAAGAAGCTAGAGATCCAAATTTTAAGGATTTGGAAATATTCGCTGAAAAATATACAGTAGAAAGCTTCTTTGAAAATTATGAATTAATACCCATGAAGAAATATAGTACTCGCTGGGGTGTCCGCTTGAAGAGAAAAGATAACATTGCTGATGATAAAGTACTTATGCAAGACATTGATTGGCATTTTGGCAAGAATAATACTCCTCGTCACTCTAAAGATGACATATGGTGTGTCTTTCCACTAGTTTTGAAGGGGCCTTATATTTCTGGTTCAAATGTGTTACCTGCGAATCTCGCTGCTTATCAACATTGGGTATTTAATTGGCCCGAGAAAGAGAAAGAGGTACATTTCTTAAATTTCGCTCAGTGTATAGTCTTCATTTCTCTTTATACCTATTAATCTTGCGAGAATTTCAGATTAACAAGCTGAGAAGAAGCTACAAAAGGACTAAGAAGGCAAGCACCCTAGCAGCACTTCGTTCGATCACGGATGAAGTAAGAAATACTTTCTTTTATTATTTTTAACAATATTGTTGCCTCTGTTTCTTATCTTCATTCGTGTGCGAAGGTTGGTGTTATAGTTGTTGAAGAAGAAGAGTCTAGGGTTGCATGATAGACATATTTTTTGTGTCGATATAATCTCAATTGTATATATTGTTAGTACTCGATTTTGCGCTTATTTTGGTATTTTATGTCTTTGTAGGTGTTTTTGGAAAATAAACTCTTGTGGAGAAATTGGTTCGAAAAGTGACATTTTGACCCTCGGATGGGATTTATAAAGGCACTCAGAAGAAGTGTTAAAGGCACCTCGGAAGTGTGTTAGAGAAGCCCCAAGAAAGTTATATTTACACCCCAGAGAAAATGTTATTTACACTCCTCAGTTGGATAAGGGCACTCCACTGCTAATCACACCCCGAGGAGTTGATAGGGGGACTCCATCTCCTTACCCAATTTGGCGGGAAAACTAACTTCAAAATTCAGTTTCTACTGAGATTTTAGGTGAAATTTAGGGCGAGTTTTTCTTGGATTTTCTTCGTGGATTTGGATATATTTGGGCCTGTTTGGATGAACTGGAATTGGTATGGGATTTGATTCGAAGAAAACAGGGATGTCCACGTTGATTTCTCGGAACAGGGAGAGATATTTCACGGGGTTGGTTTTGGATTGCTTTTAGAAGATTCTATTGAGGATATTCTCGAGGATTCGGACATGATTTATCTTACTACCATATATACGTATTGGTTACGTGTTTTAGAACTAAAAGGAGGAACAAATCTCGTGGTATTCGGTGGTTGTTTCAAAACAGGGGAAGACATGTTATTTTCGGAATTTTATGTTAACTAAGGGAGTTGTGTGAAGAAAGGGAGAAGATATACTTGTCTAGGATCGATTTTATACTTTGAATAGATGTTGTATTCTAGCAGAAGACTCGTATCAAGAGAGAAAGAAATCCCATGACATGCGGGGAAAGAAAAGATGAACTCGAGATATTGGAAGTGCCTGTGGTGTATAAATAGAGAGGGTCTGACACAAGAAGGTGATCGAGACTTAGGGTAGAGTTGGGGTACGCTACAGAGGAGAAAGAAAAGCTGCAGAGGTGAATTGCAGAGTTGCAGCAGCAGCAGGTGGAGGAGAAGAAGAAGACGAAGAGCAGAGCCGGCCAAAACTGGTCACTTGAGAGGACTGTGGCAAATCTACTGCATAATAGAAGTATCGTTTAAAGACAATCTTATTTCTTCTGTAACAGTCTTATTTCTTCATCGTTTAAAGGCAGTCTTATTTATTCTGTAACGCCTCTTCAGCGTTGCAAACTGCCTGAGTTATTAGCTTTCTCTTGTTTTTCACACTTTTGAGCTATGAACACCTATTTTGAGCACATGATTAATATGAGGAGCTAAACCCCATTGTTGGGGAGACATAGGAAGCCATTTTTCCAATTATTATGTGGTAATTTCTATTTAACTTAATTTTTGCAATTCTTTTATGATTATTTTGAAGTCTTGTATGCGAAATCGAATATATGATTCTGAATATCGATTAAGTGGTTGTGTTCTCAATTGATGGGTCATGCTTAGGTTAAGTCTTTTGATGATCCATGCTTTTGATTTAATAGTTGTACAACTATTGAAAAAATATTAGAATCACTTTAAATGTAAAGAGTTGCATGAATATTGATTAGATTAAATCACATAAAAATTGGAGTTTGGTGGAATCTCTCCTAGAGTCTCAAAAATCTTGATAACAACTTCAATTTGAGTTTTCAAAGTATTGAGTTTGAATCTAAAACCGAATCTTCACAGAGTCGTTATATTCCTAAGTGAAAAATCGACATCTTTCTTAATCCCTCTTTTCTACAACTATTAAAACTACATCAATTTTAATGAAGAGTATGAGAGGGTGCGTGTTATCACGTATCTTCATTCGTGTGCGAAGGAATACATTGGTGTTATTGTTGGCGAGAGCATTTTTGATTTACTATCTCATTCTCATTTGTGAATTTGAGAATTCAAATTTTTACTACAATGTCTAGGAAAAATATTAGAAGAAAGATTTAATGAAATGAATTCTCTATCCAAATTCGAAAACGCAAGCTTGTTACTCGCTCATCAGTTGAGGGACACCTTTGAAGGTTGAAGAAGCAAAAGATGTTATTAATCAATAACAAATAGTTATTGAAATGATTAAATCACAAGGTAAAATTGGAGTTATCCCAAGTACCTGATTCCCAACTATATATGTAGGTTATACTCGGTTGGGCGACCGTTCGATAAGTAAGAGACTTTCTATTGGGTCTATATCTGGGTCTCTGTACCATTTCTTGTCATAGGACTTTATATTCGCAAGGATATCTAGGCCTTAAAACTCCCGCACATCAATGATAAGGCAAGATCAATGGGTCTTTACATACAAGTATGATGTTAATCAATTATATTACAAGGAAGAACTGCGAAGATTGTGTTGAAGAAGAAGAGTTTAGGGTTGCGAAGACCAAAGGCAAGGGTAATAGTTCTCTTCGCAAAGAGGAGTCTGCTGCTCTACCTTCAAAGAAGCGAAAAATTCACTCTCCATCTCCTTCAAATCTTCAGTCTGGCGAAAGCTCTGATGATGATGATAATGATGATGTTGATACATCTTTCACAAGGGAATATTTTCCACCTGAATATTCTATGGCACAACTGTCTAGCATCTTCTCGACTCCATGCAAGGGATTGGGGATGATCATCTCAAGCACATGCAAAGCTCTTGCGAATATATGTGATGCCCCTTTACTTGGATGGTGATAATTCTCTTCATGAAGTCTCAGATCAGTGACTCCTAGCTTTACAATTCACTTGGTATCTTGGTATGCCTTCGTTTTCTATTTCTTCATAATTATGATTTAAAGTTATACTATATCTTGACAATTTCTTCATTTCCCTTCGCAGACTGGGAAAGCTTCTTTCGCTGTTGCCTCAGATTTGGAAAAAAGACGTGGGATTCTTGAAAAGAAGAATCTTCAACTTCGCAAGAGAAATGAAGAATTAGAAGCTGAAGTTGTTGCTCTTTGTGAAAAGAACAAACAATTAGAAGCTGATTCTTCTACTCAAAAGAACAAAATAACTAGTCTTCAAGATGCTAATAAGCAACTTTATGGTATGAAATTTTTCTCTTTTCCTTTATTTTGTTTTCTCATTATCCTCCCTCATTTTAATTTATCATTTTCGCAGACATCTATGATCTTTCTGATGAATCCATTCTCCTTCACACATTCCCCAATTCTATGGATAATAATACCCTTCTTGAACACCTTAATAATTCTTTGAATAGTTTTTCAAATGACAAGATTAAATCTCTTCCCATAAATGAACTCAGATCCAAACTTCGCCTCTTAGAAATTGACCATAGATCTAGCTTAGGCTTAGCCAACAAATTTAAGCGTTGCTATCTTAATTATAAAGAAGAAATTAATGCTTTAAGAACCAAGATCAGTGATCTCATAGATGATAAAGATCGCATCGCTAGACAAGGTGCTCAAGCGTTAGCGAAATTCCAAAAACTCTTCTTGAAGTTCAAATTGAACGAGATGAATCCAACCGCAAAAATGCTATACTTAGCGAAAGAGAGAATCAAATTCGCTCCCTTCTTCTCATAAATAATGATGATGAATTCGCTTGGGCTGCGAAAATTCTAGATGACGCCAGAAATAATCTAGGTGTAAACGTTAGTTTTCAAGCTGAGCACACGGACTTGGTTAGAGATATGATTTCTGACAGAGAAGGTTGTTAATTGTTCTTCTTTATTAATTGTTCGCCTTTCATAAACTATTATCAAGTTGCTGACTCATTGTTATATGTTCGCAGAATTTGAAGAGAGATTTCGCAAAAGAGTTGAAGAACTTGAGTCTGAAAAGGAGCAGCTCGCAAAGGATCTTTCTTCTCGCAATGATAAATGCTCCAGACTGAAGAGTCAATTAAAGATTACCGTTGCGAACTTTAAGAATGACGCTATTCTTTTTCGCAATCAAACTATTAAGAATGTCTGTGATGATAATAACATCCTTCACTCCAAATACCCTTGTCTCTCAGAAGAAATTCCAAAGAATGTACCCCCTCTGGATATCTCTGATAGTGATGCTAGTGAAGAAAAAGAAGAATTTGATGAAGAAGAAGAAGAATCAAACAAGAAATAATTCTGTTTTCTTCTTTCTCTTTTTGTAATATCTGTACATTCATTCTTTAATCTCCTAATCTTTTGTTGCGAATTTCTTCAATCTTCGAATGCAATTTCTACCTTTTTTTTTGTTTCTTCCTGCATATATTAAAAAGCAATTCTTTTTTGCAATACGGTTAATCAATATATAACTATTAATCTTTCATTCCATGCGTGCGTAAATCTATCATATGGAGACAAATAACATGTTCTTATTCTGTTTCATTCCCATACTTGCTTGTTTATTTGTATCCAAATGAAAGATTAAGCAAGTTACTTTTGAATAGCAACATGTATTTATGCCTCGGTTTACTTGTTTATGAATCTTCGCAATTAGGTATTTCTTGGGTTTTCCCAAGATTTCATTCTTTCTTGTTCTCTTATGTGGTCTTATTTTGCCTTCCTAGTTAAAGGTCTTATTTTGCCACCTCTTGTAATTGCGACAAAATCGCAGGACGTCTTTGCACTTTCATGCAGAAACCCATTGATCTTGCCTTAACTTTTTCTTTTGGAGTTTTTGTTGCGACAATATGACAGGCCTAAATATTCTTGCGAAAATAAAGCCCCATGACATTGCCGTCTTGCGACGAAATCGCAGGACGTCTTTACACTTTCATGTATTGACCCATTGATCTTGCCTTATCTTTCTCTTTTGTATTATTGCCTCTTCAGGATTGTCGCTCAAATATGACAAGCCTAAATATTCTTGCGAAAATAAAGCCTCGTGACATTTGCGTCTTAAGACACTTATCAGCTCCCTAATGGAGGGTGACGCCCTTATCTTCCCTCTGGTTGCCCCTTCAAGGAGGCGTACCTCTACCATACAAGGTTGGCTCCTCCCATCCGGTCTTAATAACAACCGGTTGTTTTTCATGACCTCTTATCCCTTTTGCCTATATGGCTTATGGTTACAAGACTGCACCCTAAGTGGGGTTTTCTTCGGGCCGAGTGCAATATACGTCAAGACTTGCCAAGAATGGACAAGACGCTTCAAACACCCCAGGCACTCTTGGATCAACCATGTACCTCGGCGCCTTGATCAGATGCCGCACTCCTTAGAAGAGACCCTCGGTCGTCCAACCTAAGTCATAAGTTTAGGTTAAAAATCCAAGCTACCTCTCCTGGATGGGCTTTATTGACCCCAAATCTCCATGACTCAGGTTCCAGGGGCGGTGTAACCTTTCCGCTGAGCCATGCAATAGGTACCCCCTTCTATGACGCACTTTAGGTCTTACATTTTCCTCTTGTGAAATTTTGATTTCACGAACTAGGGTGTACGCCATAGTAGGTTCGCCCCTTTCTGATTGTTTTGTTTCTTTCTGCATATCAGCTCTTTTGTAATTTCGCAATCTCATCTTTGTTATTCATAAAATATATTTTCTTCTTATGCATATCAGCTCCTTTGTAATTTCGCAATCTCATTTTTGTCATTCATATTTTTTTTTTAACAAACCAGTCACACATCTTTCTTTCTTCTCCCAATCTTACTTTTGTAGTCATAAAATCAACAAATACATTCACTCTTTAAGTCTCTTACTTCTGCTACTTTCTGCCTCTGCATTTTTGAAATTTTTTGTTATTTTCTTATCCTTTGCGAAATCTTTGTCGCTTCTTATCTTTAGCATGCATTGGTTTCGCAGCTATTCTTCTTCTCTCTGTTCTATTGCATCTACCATCAATCTTTCACTTTTTTGTTTTTCTCTGATGTTATGTTTCTAATTCTTCTTCTTTGCATCTCTTTCTTCGCAAGATTCTACATCAATTTCATAACACTTCTTTCCTTCAATCCAATATCCTTTTACTATGCCAATACCACTGGGATGAGGGAACTTGATACATTGATGGAAAGTCGATGCTACACCTAGAATCCCATGTAACCAAGGTCGTCCAATAAATGCGTTGTATGGTGATTCCACATCGACTACACAGAACAGAATTTCAGAAGACAATCCTTTCAGTGGTATTCGCATATTGACTTCCCCTTTAGGTTTATTGGCAGTACCATTAAAACCATAGATCTTGTAAGTTGAAGGTATTAGATCTTCATATTTTCCTCCCATAGTTTTATAAGTATGATAAAAAGGATATCCACGGAACTTCCATTATAGATTAAAATTCTGTTGATTGCCCATGAATTCTCAGCTTCATCATCTTCATCATCACTAGGTTTTGGGTTAATCTCCAATCTTACCACTAATGGGTTATCGTGCATCTCGCCACCCTCAGGTACTTCTTCTGCGGTGAAGGAAATAGTCTGCTTTTGCCATTCTTTCAGTGGCGATGCCTTCACAATGTTCATTATTTCTCTATCATCAGCATCTCTTGCGAAGACTCTGCCTTTGCTCCAACTTCTATTACAAAGTCTTCAATCGTTTTGTACGAATGTACAATAGAATGACAAAACAGATTCTTTGCCTTTGCTCCAACTTCTATTACAAATGTTTCTCCTCCTTTTATTGTATTTACTCTGCGAATTTCTGGCGGTGGTGGTAATGGTTGAGACTGAGGTTGGTCTTTTAGAAAATGATTTAGTTTCCCTTGATCTATCATTCTGAGGATGATTCTCTTTATATTTTTGCATTCATTTGTTGAATGTCCATGGAAATGATGATAAGAACAAAATTCATGACTTATGTGGCTTGGAGGTGGTTCACTCCCCATGTTCCATGGTGCGGGTATGTTTTCCATCAAGATTATAGCTTCCCATATTTTCTCCACACTAGCATTCAAAGGTGGCATTTTGATTTCTTCCCATACTACCTTATGACTTCCCTGTCCTCTATGATAGTTTTGTCTTTGACCTCCATAAAATTCTTGTGGCTGATCAAGTCTTTGAATTTTGTTATTTCCTACCACGGACTATAGAAGTTCCTTTCCCTCTCGAATTCTTCTTGATCACGACTTCCCATAGCTACTAGCTTCTGCTAATTATCACCCATTATCTTCTCTTGTTGTACTTGCGAAGTGCTCGCCACTGTGCTTATCAGTTTGGGTAATAGGCTTGCATTCGCTGCTTTTGAACTTGCGTTCGCAACTGGGTATGATTCCATGTCATTTTGTTTTTCCTCGAGAGCGATATACTCCTCTTGAAGCTCTCGCAACTCAGTCATTGTGATTGTATTCTTGATTCTGAAAACTTGAATGTACAGCAGATTGGTTGCAAACATAGCGTTAATGAATGATAGAATGAGATATCTCTCATCCACACGGCCAGCCATATCACTACACATTGTATTCCACTTCATGGTTAGATGCTTCAAACTTTCGCTAACCCTTTGCTTTAACCCAAATACATCTTCAATGCCAGGTCGCGAAAAATTGTTACTTATATACGCCCCTAAAATGTAGCCTACAAATGGTTGAAAGATGTTATAGTATTCTTTGGCAAACCTTCAAACCATTTTAAGGCCTCTCCTGTTAAACTTGATGCAAAATATGTGCACAATACAACATCATGGTTTTCCCATTGTAGCATACATCTCACATAAGCTTTAATGTGTTGTACTGCACAAGTTGTTCCGTCAAAAATGCTAGTTAACGCAGGTAGATTGCACTTTGGGGGTATTCCTCCTAATTGTACTTCTTGTGTGAATGGAGTTTCGCAGCTTCTTCTATGGCTTCGTCCAGTTGTCTCCTTCCTCCTTTTCTTTTATTATTTAATATTCCTCTCATTTCCGCTAGCTCTCTCAAAATTTGTTCATTTACACCAGAATTTGGATCCATTGGTCTTTTTAACTCCGCTTCTCTTCTTCTGCGTTCATATCTGTTTTGATTTTCTTGTTCATCATTTTCTTCTCGTCTTTCTCTGAGATCTTCTCTTTCATTTCTTTCATGAATTCGCACACCATTATATTTCTCATTTTTTCTTCTTTGCCGCCTTTCAATTCTCCTTTGTACTCTATCATATTCTTCATTGATATAACCATTATTACGATTTTGTTCACACCTTCTTTCTCGATTATCATGATTGTTATGGAAAATTGCCTCTTGGAGCTCTTTTTCTTCCACTTCTTCTCTCAGTCTTTCCCTTTCGCAAGCTAGACGTGCTTGTTCAGTGTAATGTCTTTCAATTTCATCTTCAATTGTTTGTCGATTTCTTTGAACTTCTCTCCCATGTAATATTCTCCTTCCTTCTTCCTGATTTTCTTCGCCATCTTGATTATTTCATTCCTGACGTTGCCTATTTCCCTGATTTCTGTTGTTTTGTCCATTTTGAAGAATTTCACCATGTTGAATATATCGATCTTCTATTATTTCTCTTCTTTCACGACGTTCTTCGTCTGGATTTTGTATTTCCTCTCGAGTATCTTCATTAGCATTTTCTACAGGCGAATTTCGTCTATTTCTTCTCTAACTGATCTTGAACTTGATCTTGTAGTGCTTCTTGACCTTCTACTTTGTAATCTCATGTTTTCCATCCTCAACTCATGATTTTGCCTTGTCAGATTTGCACGTTCTTATGCTTCTAATCGCCTTTCTTCATGTATTCTTTGCCTCAACGCCTCTAACGCTGCAATCTCTTCATTTCCATGAATTATTCCTCCAAGTACTTCTTGGTTTCTCTCCTCTCGTCCATTGCTTCTTAATTGCTGCTCTTCTCCCATTTCATCTACAGAATCTGATCGCCAAGTATGTACACTCACTCTGTCATAATCCACAGTTCTATTTTGTATTGGTGTACGTTGAATTAGCGGTTGAACTTGATTTTCTCCATTGTTTCTTGTGTTCACTCTTGAAGATTCTTCCATTTCATCTCTCCCTTTTCCTGCAAGTCTCCTACTCCTTCTAATAGTTGTTGGTTGTTTTGATGTATTTCTTCTTCTAGCCATTTTTCAACCTTAATGAGTTGTTGAAAATTATATGAAATTCTTTATCTACTACTCCAAATTCTTTCAAATCAAAATATCAATCTTCACTCCCTGTTTCTAGCGCCATTATGTAGTTGCAGGAAATCCCACAATACATCCCTCACAAGAATTCATAATAATCAACCCATCTTTAAGATCAACAATCACACTTTTTATTAATTGAGTTAAGGAATTTTACAAATAGGAAATGAAATCAAGAATACAACTACTATTCTAGATTTTCTCTCTCCTCAAAACTTTCTCTCCACTCTAAAAAGATCTCTCTCTTAACTTAAGCCTGTTCGGCTCTTTATATAGGATATTACATAGTGGGTGACAGCTAAGCTGTCCTTTATTTTAGGATCTGGCTTGCGGTATTCTCGCAAATATACAAGTGTTAGATTTCGAAACACTCCTAAATCTCGCTAGGTCTCCACATCTTTCTCGTGTTTAGGCTGTCGTCATCTGTTGCGTCATTTCTGTAACCTGTCTGCGATATCTTCGCAGTGTGTTGTATAAAGATTTCGCAAAGGTATTGATGTTGCGATATTCTGATCCTATAGAATCCACGGCTGATCTCATGGGATGGTAATAACTACTTTCATTACTCCGATTCTGTGGTCGAATCCACGGTCCCATGGAATGGTAATACTTATTTTATCATTATTCTGAATTCATGGTCGAATCCACGGCTGATCCTATGGATTGATAATAATAAACTACTCACTTTTATTGCTCAATTTCATGAATCATTCTCCACTGAATTTCATAAATTAGTAACAAATACTTAACAATCGGGCATCTGGACTACCACTGAGTAAGCCCCATAAAATGGTGCAAGTGTACTCGACAATGATGCACGAACGAGCACCCAAATGCACGAACGAGCATGCGAAAATATGGACAAATGAGGAATCCCGCACAAAACATGAGAGAGGAAAAATAACATTAAATTAATGGAGAAACGCCCATGGGCCGGGCCCACCGGCCATGCCTTAGCCGTGGCCGGTCCCTCGTTTCCTCTATATTTTTTCCTTATTTTTGTTATTTTCATGAACTCATGAAGACTCCTCCATTCTAGCAACTTTCCTTGTTTGAGAAAAACTCATGGTTTCCCCATATTTTCGTGGTTTCATGAGAAATAATAATATAAAATAGGGAAAGGAGTTGCGAGACCGGGCAACCTAGCCGGCCGGCCATGCCCTAGCCGTGGCCGGTCTCACACCTTGAAATCCCTAATCTTTCATAAATTATTATTTCTCTCATCTCGTGAAACTTCCCTGTTTCAGCAAAAATCATGGTTTCTCCATATTTTCTCAAATATTGCTCAAACCATGAAAAAGCCAAAAGTCAACATGGTCACATGACCGACTAGGCTACTCGCGAAAAATATATTAAAATATTATCATTTTAATATTCACGAAATATTGATTAAACGGGCATACTTGCTCATTCGAGCAAAATCGAGGATTTCATTCAAAGACCGAACTCTTCTGAAAATCCAAGATATTGCTCAAATGCACATCAAAAAATATCGAAACTCTCAGGACTGAGACACGGGCATTATGGAGACAAGGGATTGCTCCCTTGACCGACCAAGGGTGACTCTAAGGCTTGCAATGAGCCGATCCCACATGTTTTCATAATTTTGACCTAATTTGCGCGATTACTCATATTGGGTCCAGACTCTTTCCAAACAACTTGGAATTTACTCGAATGACCATCAGCTGGTCCCACAACCACCAAGGGCCGGTTTCACACTCTCTTGGTCGGTCCCTCACTTTTCCATAATTAGGTTTTATCACCTAATGCTCAATCGAGCACTATTTCAATAAATGATGAAACCCGCATTTAATCGTCATTCCTTCACCAACCGGTCAACTCAGGACCATGGTGTACGCTCACTTGAGCAATTGGGCATCACATGGACGTCCATAATCCCATGTGGTCAGTCCCTCCTTCGCTCATGACCTATTTTCAGCAATTCGTCAATTAATGAGCAATTGATCAAAAATTAGGGTTTCGAACAAACGCTCAACAAATCATCATTCTGAGCAAGTTAAAACACTAAATAAATTTATGTTGATCCAGAAAATAACACACGGATTAATAATATAATATTCGGTAGTCTACCAATATTTTAATTAATATTTTATTGGGTCACGCCACTAATAAATAATTCGTCGAATTGATAAATACTTGCTCAGTTGCTCGAATATTGATCCAACTATCAATATTCAGTAATTTATCGATAATTCGAATTGAGCAATACTTGCTCAGTTGCTCGAATATTGATCCAACTATCAATATTAATTCATCGATAATTAAATCGAATTGAGCAATACTTGCTCAATTGTTCGAATATTGATCCAACTATCAATATTCAGTAATTCGTCGAATTGAGCAATACTTGCTCAATTGCCCAACTATCAATATTCAGTAATTCGCAATACTTGCTCAATTGCTCGAATATATATCCAGTAATTTGCCGAGTAATACTTCTTCAGTTACTCGAATTTACAATATTCGAGCAATGTCTAACATGTTCCATTGAGCATTCGATCACTCATGCTCGATTCAACAAAACTTAGATTCACTATCTAAACAGTCAACAACTGACTAATAAAATATACGTTTGTCATGCAGACTCCACGATTCGTGAAACTTCAATCACGTCACATGGGGGGATATCAATTAGGGTTTTGGTCTGGCAGCCTACGGCACGTGGATTCATCCACGATGTGAAATGTGAGTAAGTCGTGCAACAGTTGAAGGAGTTAGCAAAGTAGTGGGTGGACGATCAACCAAGTATCCATACGACACGGAATTGGTTTTACCACGATCTCCCATTTTCCCACTCTTCCACTCATGAAACCGTCACACTTACTGGGATCAATGTGTTCGTTATTCTGACAAAATAAATAAGTCTCTGGATCCACGGTTGAACAACAACAATTTTTTCGAGCAATCACTCTCGGAAATTTCATCAATAGACCAGAGCTTATTCACAGAACTCAACATTCAACAGTTATTGACTTGGTTTAGGCCGAATTGACCATCTCCCTCTTAGAAATTTCGAACAATCACTCTAGAAATTTTTTTCGAACCCATCTCCCTCTTTGTGACCGAATTGACTCTGGAACGACAATTGACTTGGTTTAGGCCGGAGTCCTACAGATTGATCTCTCGAATCTAAGCACTCCCTTTGCAGTGCATCTATGTGAGGTTCAGCAGTTTGCTCGGTCGAGGAGTCTCGTCCGCACGCTCGACTCTTCACTTTCCCAAAAAACCAGCAAATCGTTTTTCCCCATCCACAGATTGGCGACCACATTGGGAGATTAATCTCTCGGTTGCAATATCAAACTTTCTCAAAGATGGTTGATCTTAGGTCAGTTTCACTTACAAATCCTAACACAAACAACGCTAGCACTAGCAACAACCGTGGTACTCCAGAAACTATTCATGCTTCCAACAACGGCGCCGGTGATATCACTCCTCCTCAAACCAACATTGGAGACAATCACCTCTTCGGCCGGTCTCTTAAAGAAATCAGAGAAATTCCACCTACCATAGGTGATCTCATGAAGATGTCAGAGAAAACTCGGGAGAAGAGAAAATCCAAAGAAATATCTTGGTGCTGATCCCAAGTCACTCCGATCCATGTAGTAGATGAGGATGAAGTCCACGGAGTTGCGTATAGCTCACCAACAAAGGAAAATGCAGGCTTCATCACCCATGGAGACCCTGGAATGCTTTATGAAGGTTCGAGGAAAAGACAAGACACCATCGGTTCATCTCATCAAGTCCCGCTACTACACAATGAATTCCTCCCCCAAAGGACTACACCTCTCCAACGTTCACACTTTGTACAACGAAACGAGGAACGCTCGAGAACATGTCTCTCGATTCCTGGAAGCACTAGGTGAGCATGAACACAACCATGTTGTTCATCTAAAGGAGTTCTCGAAATCGCTAACATTCCGGCATATACCTGGTACAAAAACATTGCACCCGGGAGCATCGCTAGTTGGGAGAAACGGTTAATGCCTTCTACAGAAATACTTCTTCGTCTCGAGCACGTTACTCTCCGAACATCCGAACGACTATGTGAAGAGATTCGAGTTCAAGCTTTGGATTGTGATGACCTAATGTCACCGAACAACAATTGGTGGACTCGTGCATCAACTAATGATCGATCTCAGAGCCTTGCTGGAAAATCCCCGTTCCGGACTTTCTCGGAGCTTCATGAAGTAGCCAAACGATCGTCGACTACCGCACCTTCTTTCTTGGAAAGAGCAAAGTCTGCAAGGTCGAAGAATCTCAAAGCATCCGACGCCTAGTCAACAATCAGTATAATCTCCAGCCTTTTACAAACGTTGTTGCTGAAAGAAATGAAAGGAAAGCCGAGACACAATGTTTATGGGTGAAAACTATTTCTACGGTTTTGGTAATTTGGGGTGTGTGGATGAGAAATGAGTCTAAACCTTAAACAAATGCACTGCACGGAGTGCTTGTAGATTCGAGAAATCAATCTCAGGCAAATCCGGCCTAAACCATGAAATGGCCGTTCCAGACTTGTTTCCGGTCACAAAGTGAAGGAGATGGGGTTGATCTTAGGGAGGGAAACGAAGAAGGTGTTGAGATTATGAAGGTGTTGGCTATGTATGACTTGTATCGTAAAGTGAATCAAGCTTGCAGGATGTAAGCTATCGGTTCGGTGTTTGAATACGATTGTATCAACACTTGCCTCTCTGTTGTCTTTACTTGTTCTTGTTTGGAAAATAGGGAGGAGAACCTATTTATACAAGTCTTTAAGCCTAACCCTCGTATCTCGTGGGAAGTAGAGAAAGTGGAGTGATGGAGTAGTGGAGTTGTGTGCTGGTGTCACACGACCAGTCTTGCCCACTTCTCCCATCATCACTAACCGTCCATGACTTCCTGCCACGTTCTTGTGATGGCGCGTTGTGCGGCGCCGCACGCCAAACCGCTTGACCAATACCCGATATATCCCCAGGTTTGTGACATGATTGATATCTCGAGTGTGTGGATCATGGGACCCACAGAAAGTAGCATGTAATGCTAGATTAAATAACTAAGTTATTTAGGAAGTCGATACTTGTGAAGTATCATGTGTATTATATGCAGGTACTGCATCAAGTATATTCAGCATGTATGAAGCATCGTTGTTTGAGCGTATCAAAATAGCCTCATGTCCAGCCTACTTCATGTGATGGTTTGGAGGTTGCGCCAGCAAGTCCTCCCTTGGCCGACCACATGGTGTGGTAAAGTGACGGGTGGTGATCACCATGACGCCTCACTGACCAATTAACTCCTGACCAGGGCTGATAACCAAGCCGGTGAAGTTGGACGGACGAGATGATCTTTGAGACACTCATCTGCGACCGTTAGTGGAATTAGGGTTTTTGAAGAGGTGCGCAAGCATCACTCTTCAGCTTGGTTGAATCCAAGCTTGGGATACGATTTTGGCAGGGCCGATCGTGCATGTGTAGACGGCATGACGGTGTAGGTGCCCATACCTCATTGTCTCGTGAAAGTGTGATCTGGGCCACCCAATTTGTCCGGCGAAGTTGAGTGGTCGAGATAAATTTGCAACAGAAATCTGGTGCCGCAAAAGCCGCGCATCATGCCAACTTCGGCGCGCGTTTCAAGACGACCAAGCTTGGTCGGTCTTGGCCGATTAGTCCTGGTATACTGATCAAGAGCTGGTGTACACGTCCATACCTTAATATCCCATAGAAACGTGATCTAAGCCACTCAATTTGTCCGGCAAAGTTGAGTGGTCGAGATTAGTTTGCAATTGGGAGGTGTGACCACGCTAGTTTGGGCGTGCGAATTGGAACAACCAGGCATGGTATGCCTTGGCCGATCGGGTGTGGAGATAGATGGGTCCACAGTGATCATGTTGATGCTCACTAGACCTGCTCAATCGACTCCTAAACCCTCAATTCGATCAGGAGAAAACGGACGTTTGCGATCAATGCAAACCCTAATTAGGGTTTTGCCGGCTGTGCGGCATGCCCACTTTGGGCGCACGATCTGGAACGACCAGTGATGAGTGCCAAATAGTACATATTTATACATCTATTTATTGGCTTTTTACTCATCTTTTGCGCTTATAAATCATATATTATCCCAGATTCTGTGTTTTCCTTGTTTTCAAGAATAAATATTTGTTTTAATTAATTTTGTATTTTTAGGTACTAAATAAAGTCCGAGAATCTCGAGGAGCCAAAAGAGCGAAGAATTGGAGTCGAGCATCTATGGAGCAGATAGCCAAAGCCCGCGCGAATCAGTTGCAACCCAACAAGGAAGACATGGGCTAGAGCTACCCACGACCCGATCCGAGCCCGCTCACTCGAGCCGTCAAGATCTCGTCTGGCTACATCCAACGGTCGCTCCACCGCTACATCTATCTCTCGATGATCCCGTACAACACCAGATCACACCGAGACCGCTACCATTCTCGTCCGTTCGCATCGCACCATCTTCATCCTACGCTCGCTAGGCGCCTCATCTTTCCCGATGTCCCCGCTCACAACAAAAACTCCCAACACCTATACCCTATCGACCCATTCTCTTTCTTCCTCCTTCTTCTTTTTCTTCTCGAGCAACTCCTCTCGCAAACGCCTTCCCTTCTTCCCCGACACGTAGCGTAGCTCCGCAAAACCCTCACCACCACCATCTCATCTTCATCACCATCACCCCTACTCGCCTCGCCACCAACAACTCATGCATAGCCCGCTCCTAGTTTAGATTATCTATTACATAGCTTCTCAACCCTAGAAGCTAAATGATAGATAATTGAAACTAGGGTTAGCCAACAACCAAAGCATGGAGCGCGGGAGACGAATTGTGAGGCGAGATTCGGAGAGTATGGGTTCGATTTACCTTTTAATTAATTTCAATTTTTAAAGAATTAGGGTTTGCTGTTTTGGGAGATGAATTGCATGTATAAATAGGAGGTAGAGAAGTTGTTTTTGGGGACGCCTGGATTAGCCAGTGCTGTCAATTAGATTTAATTTCTGTTAATTCATGTTCTAGTTTGGTGTTAGGGTTTGAGATGAAACCCTGTTGCCATATTGTGTGTTTATGCTCTGCTGAGCTTTCTTAAATGTTTAAAATTATAATTATGTCTTCAATTAGGGCTTCCACTACTTTTCTCTCACAATGGATGTCTTGCATCCATTGTAGTTAGGTTACATCTGTTGTGAGAATGCCACACTCATACCTTAGGCACAAAAGCTAATTCCATTGACTAGTTGTACTTAATTAGACAACTAGTGCTCGGGTTAGCACTTTAGTCAGTTATTAGAAGCATAACTTGGAGAAACCACTTAGATAGGTGGTGGGTTTGACACCCTGCCCTTATCAGTCAAGGATAAGAAAAGCTCAACTCAGTTGAGCACACAATAAGAATTCAGTGGTGGATTTGCAGACCTTGACACCCTTTTATCTCTGTTTTATACCTTAGTTTAGGATCACAGTTCAAAAACAGCCGTTTCGGCGCAAAAACATCTATGTTACCATCTGTTGTCACTTGTTATCATTTGAATTCAGTTAAGTAGCAAGCCTTAGATCACATAAGGGCACCACAAGTCTTTGTGGTTCGACCCGTACGTGCCCAGTGCTACATCACGACACCGTGCACTTGCGGTATAACCGTAGGCCGTAAAATACATAAATTTATACATCTTTTCGGGCCTACCAAGTTTTTGGCGCCGCTGCCGGGGACTTGGCGCGTGCCCTGTTGGTTGTTGGCTTGTCTCTTCTGCTTTCATTTCATCCCTGTAAATAGTCACACTGCATTATCATTTTTAGTTCTGTTTTAGTGTAACTTAGTGTAACTTGTAGTCTTCATCTGTACTTAGCATATCATTGCATCTGTAGCTCAGAGTAATATAACTTTCACAAATTGTAGCCCCGCATTGTAGTTTAACTGTGTATATCATCATCCCGCATTGTAGTGTTACTTGAAAAAGCTTAGTCCCATTCAGTCCATGATATTCTCGGTGCATATCCTTGTAGCACCGAGAACCGAGTTAGCATTGAGCTCGTTGCTTAGCCCCGTAGCATAACCCGAGTCCGTCATAACCCGTCCGCTATGTCGCCGTGCCGCCAACCCAAGGGAGACAAGAAAACGCACGACTTGAGGTTAGTATTCGAACATTGCATTGACTCCGTGATTTTGCCATATATGCGCTGTGTTAGTATGCTAACTGTGCATGATTGAAAGTAAGTCAACTTGTGTTGTGTGATTGTAATCTGAGCCGCCAATCTCATTTTTGAGCGTTGAGCTTGTCTTTGCCGCTTGAAGAGCCAAGTTAGTCGCAAGCTCTGCCATTTAGACTTGCCAACCTGGGTAGTGCATAAGTTGTCTTTGTGCCTCTCATAAACATCAAGAAACCAGCCTCCCTTGTGTGCCGTTGAATGATTGATAGTATGTATGCTTGTTGAAACCCCGAGCTCACCCAAGAGTATTGCTCTACTGCTAACTTGCTAGCCCCCTCGTAGCCTACAAGTTTGAGCAAACCCCGAGCTTGGCTGAACCAAAGCAAGTTCTCAACCATCCGTGCATACATCTCGTGAACCCTTTGGTCAGAACCGGTGACTTGTGTGCACCGAACTACCCTCGAAGCTGTTGAGCCTCACCCGCACCGACACCGAAGCCCTATAAACCGGTGCCTAAACCCTCGCTGTCAACTAGCCTGTTGAGCCCGTTGAGCCTGTGATCTGATTCACCTGATAGGCTAGATACTACGCAACATCTAGGGTCTCGCATAAAAATCTGTGGAAAACCGAGCACAACCGACCACTGTTGAGCCAAAGCCCCGAGCTTAACTCTACCCGACCCCATAGCTTCTTTGCCTTGGCTGTAGCTTTGTGCTTGTATGCAAACCCCGAATGTTGTGTTGTGTTGTGTGGTGAACACCCCGAGCATGTTTTAAACAATTGACCCTGTTCATTGGTGTTGATCTTCTCGCATTTGTGAATAGATGTTGTTTTGCATGATAGAATAGCCGCAAAATCCATTGCATGCTAGACCTGTTGAATGACCCGAACCCACATCTGTGCGTCCCTGTGTTTTTCTGTTGAGCTTGTGTCGTGCATCCGCAACAGCCAACCCGAGCCGTTAATGCAAACCCCGAGTCACTTTTGAATTTGCCGAGCATCCGACCTGCAACCTCTTGAAAACCCCAGCTCAATCTGTGTCTCATTACTCTTCACAATGCTAGCTCACTGATATGCGCAATGGTGAAACTGTGCTAAACATCTTGTAGAGTTAAGCTTAAACTGTCACCTGATCCGGACACCTACCAACATCTTGCTTGAGTTGTGCTTTGCTCTCGGACACGAGCTTTGAGAGCCCGCCAACCTAAGCTGAGCTGAATTGCCAAGCTCTGCTGGCCCGAACCAGCATTACACAACCACCGGGCTTGTACACACCTGGCTTGCACATACCAAGTAACATGCACACAACCGAGCCCAAGCACCATCAATCTGGGCTGTTAACCTATCATCTGGTTGGGTCATGCAACCAAGCTGGGCCAGACCAACTAAGCTACACAACCTGGGCCAACCAAATTGAAGCCCAAATCTTGAGCCGTGCATTTGCACTTAGACTAAACAAACTGGGGCTTAAACCAAACAGAGCCCACAGTTCAATGGGCTGTATTTTCCCAACAAACCAAAACCCATTTAAACCAAATCCCAATAAACCAAATCAGCCCATTTAAACCAAATTTTCCCACAAAAACCAAACAATCAGCCCACACAAACCAAATTCCCACATAAAACCAAATCCCATTTTCATGTTGATGTTTCAGTACATTATTTTTTTTGGTTAACCTCAACTTTTTAGGACTTGTTAAATTTTCTTTTCTTGCATCGGTTGAGTCTTCTTGCACATATATGATGCTAATCTGATATGATCTCCACTGAGAATGTTGGATTTTGCCTTGACTAACGAAGCTCAACCTTGCTCTTGCCGACATCCGGTAATCTCTTCTCTTTTTATCTTATCAGCATAGTTCTCGTGGTACGTGACTGTTTAAATTTTTCCTATCTGTGACACATTGAGGACAATGTTTGATTTAGGTTTGGGGGTGCATTTGCATTTAGAGTTTTTAGTTTTTATTTTGCATTTAGAGTTTTTAGTCTTTTATTTTACCTTTTACTTTCAAAAAAAAAAAAAAAAAAAAAAAAAAATCTAAAAATTCAAACTTTTTGCAAATAAAAAAAACCTCCAACTTTTAGAGATTTTAGAGTCACTAGCATGCTTCTAGCTATGTTTACATAGAGAATCGAAGAAATAACAGAACTTGGAAGTACCGGAAAACGCAATCGGGTTCCTTAGTTGATTAGAGCGTTAAAGTTGGATTTAACCATACCGGAGGGCGAATTAGGTGCTGTTTAGATATTCGGTAGTAGAATTGTGATCAACCATAGTGGAGACTACCCATTTTACATCAAGTGAGGCACCAACCTTCAATTTTTTGCAACTTTCTAAAAAAAGCTGTTAGAGTGTGTGTCACCATACGTAAATTCCGGTAGGAATGGTGAGCTACCCAACTTCGCACCATTTTCAGCACTACTTTTGATCTCTTGAGTGCTAGTTTTTGTCAATCATGAGGGTGACGTCTAAAGATGAAAACTCCTTCTAAATACCGATTTGATTAGCATCTCTCTCTCTCTCAATCAATGCAAGACCCATAGAAACACATCATCGTCACAAGAACCGAGAATCGAATATTGAAAGAAAAATTGATATAGTCCAAGGTTTATATGCAACAAAACAAGGAAAAGAAAAATGAGAATTAATGAAGTTTATGAAAAATTGAGTTTATCGTTTTATTGTAACTTAGATATAAAAAAAAAAAAAAAAAAAAAAAAAAAAGGTGTTGTATTATTATTTTGTTTTAAAAAAAAAAAAAAAAAAAAAAAAAAATCATCAAGTTTTTGTAAAGTTCGAAGTTCGTCATCAACAGTTGAAGACCGAAGATTGAAGACGTTTCTATGGTTCTTATGAGAGAGTGATATTAATTGCCGATCGGGTGAGAAGTGAGTGAGTACTCCCACCCTTACTAATGGTTGATTTTCCTTTCTTAGAGATCATTAGAAAAAGATTCTTTTTGTCCACACTTTTGTGGAGTCTCCAGATTTTATTTCTAAGGTTATCCTTCTTACCTACAACGTGTGCAGGATTTCTCTCTTTATTCCGCTCGCACACATGAGAGACTAAAAAGCGATCTTTTTGAGTGCAATTATCATAAAACCCTAATGGTGAGGCCCAGTCGAGGCTTATGATCACAATCGAATCCGAATTCTTTCATATGGTATGGTTACTTCTCGCTCAGCACTTAAGGATGAGAATGCGTTCTTCGATAGTTCTAACTTCACATTACTAGCATGCAAAACTCTATGTCCTCATAGCTTCTAGGATGCTTGAGACTCTTTACACTCTGAAGTTGGAGAAGGTTTTGTGGGTACACCTCTTGTAAACCCTCACGAGACTACAACTCGTCCACTAGGGACACCTAGGGGTTTAAAGGCTTAGTGCATACGCTAAATGCATTCGAGAGACCTGCGACGGGGTATAGTTAGGATTTCTTATTTTTGTTTTACTTGAGGACAAGTAAAATTCAGGTTTGGGGGTATTTGATGAGTGCCAAATAGTGCATATTTATACATCTATTTATTGGCTTTTTACTCATCTTTTGCGCTTATAAATCATATATTATCCCAGATTCTGTGTTTTCCTTGTTTTCAAGAATAAATATTTGTTTTAATTAATTTTGTATTTTTAGGTACTAAATAAAGTCCTGAGAATCTGAGGAGCCAAAAGAGCGAAGAATTGGAGTCGAGCATCTATGGAGCAGATAGCCAAAGCCCGCGCGCGAATCAGTTGCAACCCAACAAGGAAGACATGGGCTAGAGCTACCCACGACCCGGATCCGAGCCCGCTCACTCGAGCCAAAGATCTCGTCTCGCTACATCCAACGGTCGCTCCACCGCTTACATCTATCTCTCGATGATCCCGTACAACACCAGATCACACCGAGACCGCTTACCATTCTCGTCCGTTCGTATCGCACCATCTTCATCCTACGCTCGCTAGGCCGCCCTCATCTTTCCCGATGTCCCCGCCTCACAACAAAAACTCCCAACACCTATACCCTATCGACCCATTCTCTTTCTTCCTCCTTCTTCTCTTTCTTCTCGAGCAACTCCTCTCCAAACGCCTTCCTTCTTCCCCGACACGGACGAGCTCACGCAAAACCCTCACCACCACCATCTCATCTTCAGTCACCATCACCCCTACCAGTCTCTGCCACCAACAACTCATGCATAGCCCGCTCCTAGTTTAGATTATCTATTACATAGCTTCTCAACCCTAGAAGCTAAATGATAGATAATTGAAACTAGGGTTAGCCAACAACCAAAGCATGGAGCGCAGGAGACGAATTGACAGAGGCGAGATTCAGAGAGTATGGGTTCGATTTACCTTTTAATTAATTTCAATTTTTAAAGAATTAGGGTTTGCTGTTTTGGGAGATGAATTGCATGTATAAATAGGAGGGAGAGAAGTTGTTTTTGGGGACGCCTGGATTAGCCAGTGCTGTCAATTAGATTTAATTTCCTGTTAATTCATGTTCTAGTTTGGTGTTAGGGTTTGAGATGAAACCACTGTTGCCATATTGTGTGTTTATGCTCACTTGAGCTTTCTTAAATGTTTAAAATTATAATTATGTCTTCAATTAGGGCTTCCACTACTTTTCTCTCACAATGGATGTCTTGCATCCATTGTAGTTAGGTTACATCTGTTGTGAGAATGCCACAACTCATACCTTAGGCACAAAAGCTAATTCCATTGACTAGTTGTACTTAATTAGACAACTAGTGCTCTGGGTTAGCACTTTAGCCGTTATTAGAAGCATAACTTGGAGAAACCCCTTAGATAGGTGGTGGGTTTGACACCCGCCCTTATCGTCAAGGATAAGAAAAGCTCAACTCAGCTTGAGCACACAATAAGAATTCAAAGGGTGGATTTGCAGACCTTGACACCCTTTTATCTCTGTTTTATACCTTAGTTTAGGATCACAGTTCAAAAACAGCCGTTTCGGCGCAAAAACATCTATGTTACCATCTCGTTGTCACTTGTTATCATTTGAATTCGCCATAAGTAGCAAGCCTTAGATCACATAAGGGCACCACAAGTCTTTGTGGTTCGACCCGTACGTGCCCAGTGCTACATCACGACACCGTGCACTTGCGGTATAACCGTAGGCCGTAAAATACATAAATTTATACATCTTTTCGGGCCTACCAACCAGCCATGGTTGGTCCTGACCGGTCAGTCATTTGTGTAGGCGGGCTTATGATGAGCGTCATTTACTCAACAAAATAATAAGATGTTTCCCACTAATTAAATAATAATATAGCGGTAGTAAGGATCGTTCCCACGAGGAGTAATGCAATTGATATGTTATCTAAAACAGCGAAAATATAAAAGAAGTATAAAAAGGATAATAAGATAAAGAGGATGAAGAAATCCTTCGCCGTTACTAACCGTTAACTCAACATTGTACCCGTTTATCTCTTGTTAGAATCAATTGTCACCAACCGTAGGAAAGCAGGTACGCTTAGATATCCCCAAAACTCCTTGTATCACCGGATACGGAAGCGCTCGACTACCGGATTCTATTCGAAAGAACCACCTTGAGGTTCGCTTACAAGATGTAATTCCCCGAACGCATTAAGGTTTGTGAATTTAGGTTTGATCCCAGCAGTTAAACTCGGTACGCTCGGTCCACTTACTGGTGTTGTTTTTACTCGCAATTGCTCCACAAAATCCCTCCGCAAGGTCTCGCGATTTCTACTTGTGTAGGAGATAAGTGACAATTACGGATCGACTCAACTCTCTACTAGCATTATAATGATTAATAGACTAATCTAGTTGCGCACCCAAACCAATCTAAGAATCAATCATAAACCTTCGATATAGTAAAAACAATCCACAATGAATCAATTTAAAACTTGAAACAAACTTGTAAATAATTGAGCTTCACAATTAGAACTTTGAATTCATCCTTAAAAATAAAAAGAATATAGAAAAGAGATGGTTCTCCCCCTAAGGGGAGAGAAAACTATGAATAGAAGATATCTCAAATTGTATCTAGGCTTCCCTATATATAGAGTTTTGTAACCTCTTCTTGAAGAAAACTAGGAAACCTAGTAAAAATAGGAAAGTGCACCTCCTTAAGAATTGTGTCCGTGCATCACACCCCGTCCAAAGCAGTTGCCAGGAAAAACTTGTTAGAATTCCCAAAGACAACTCACGGCCAAGGCTGGTCACGTTCTAAGTTCTGCAAGCAAAACAACTGGGCTCACGTCACCTAAGTCCAACCCATTTTCTCATTATTGGCTTGTCAGTTTTGTGGAACTGACAAGCCATTCCATCTTTCCCTCGGACTTAACTCTCTCACAGTCCGTAACTCCGTCTTCCCAGCTTTACCAACTACGAGTTCCATCACAAGTCATCATTCCCATGCCATCATTCTCGTGAACTCTTCCTCAGTTCCCTGTTTCCTTCTCGTTCTTTACTTATTGACGACAAACAACCACAAACTCTTCCAGGCAATTCACTCCTTCATCGCTGCCATCTTCATTGATTAATGGCAGTAGCAGCTACCATATACTCTCTCGAGCTCACAACACCACCGCGTAACAGCATTTCAATCACCGATGCCTCAAACCCCGAACTCAAGCTTTCATCATCAACACTGCCAAGCGCTTCAACCACAGCTCACTTCAGTCACATCCAACGATGGCTGTTATGGCAGCAACACCGTGACTCACTTTTCTCGAGCTTTCCTCCATCTCTGTCATCAGTAGCAGCTCAAACCATCACGGCTTCATATCGATCAGCTCAGACCTTCTTCCATCTCAATTTCCTTCGTCCATCTATCTCCGTCACTCACATTCCCTGTAAAACATTAATTCTAGACCAACAGTATTAACACCACTTCCTATTTCTGTTCAATAACACCAGTATCCATTAGCACACTCATTATCTTCTATCTCTGACAGCATCTGTTCCGTAAAATCACATATTCCAACTCTACTGCCTTCACCAGCGTTTTCGGAATTCACTGCCACTATCATTACAAGTCGAGTACACCTTCTCTGCCAACATCTCGATCATATCCATCATGAACTAATGGCAGAACTCAACAGCTCGACTCCTCTCGAGCTCCATATGGCTGCAGTCGACCATGATCACCCATCGAACGAGCTCGTCATCCAAACCGCATCAGGAGTTCACTCCATTTACAACTCGTACCATCCATCACCGATCAGACATCTTCAGATTCGAGCTTCTCTTCTACTGATTCGTTACTCTCATGCCCTGTTTACACTTCATCATTGACTTCCGGTGCTGGCAGCAAGCCAAAACCTTCTCAGTTCATTACGTACTCGACCTTCACAATTTAGTCTTATCGCAACCAATCTCGTTCCAACTTGAGCTCAAACAATGGCAAATGCATCCTTCTCTTCTTTTTCTTCTCGCCGGCAAGACCCACCAATCATTCTTCATCTTTCTTTCTTCATGAGCCCCACATCGATCAATGTAGCACCACCATTTATCACAAGCTCTGAACTTTCCATATTTATTCACAACAGCACTTCTTCTCGTCACTGCCAGCATCGTTCTCTTCCAATCATCATCATTACAGGAAGCAAATCATCTCGATCTCCATCTATCAGCAACCGTACCCGAGCTCAATCAATAGTCTTCATCATCACTGTCTAGTTCTTTACCAGCTCGAGCTTGTCTTGATTCTCTCCGTCAGCCCCTGTTCAACAGTCAACTCAAGATCCTCCATATATTCTCTTCCCAGCTCGTCGGGCATCGACCATTACAACCATCAGTAACCCATCAAACTTGTCCTGCTCGAGCTTAACCCCGAGAGTTAATGGCAGCAGCAGTACCTTCGTAGCACATGCTCATGTGTGAAATCCACTTTGAAACTTTGTGGTCCAAATCAGTCGCTCGTCTTCAAGACCAACATCTGTAACCCGGGCTGATGTTAAGCCCATGAGTGCCTCAAGCTCGGCACTAACTCTGTTTGGCTCGTGACAGCATTAACGCATACGACTTCGGCGCTTTTTCTTGCCATTGTACCTTGGCCGCCTCCAGTAATTCTTCATGGATTTGAGCCGATTTCTTCTTGACACCCACACAACTGCCGATAGTGGTTTCCCGTTCAATGATAATTCTACCTCTTTTAAACTAATTGGACGATTTCTTGTTCTTTTCGGGAATAAGCTCCAAAATTCCAATAAAATATAAAAGAAAGCTAATAATACAATTTTGCAAGAAAACTAGCTAAGAAAGCATAACCAATCGATACTTAGAGAGGTGTTTTATACACCTATCGGCTTACGATGAGCGTGTTGACATGCTCAGGGCCCTTTGAATCTACATCTACACCCTCCATCTATGCCTGCGAAGATGGATGGTTGAGACTGTTTTGCGACACATGTAATGTGCCGCAAACCCTAATTTAGGGTTTTTCATCCATACTGCTTTGGCTTGGACGGTTTGGCAAGCTATGCCACCCTTTTGGGGAGGCCGACCATGCGGGTCCCGCGTTGGGTCGGTAGTGAATATTCCAATACCTGCTTGGGGTCATGGATTCAATCTAAGCCATCCAATCATGCTGGTGAAGTTGGATGGTCGTGATCGTTTCTGAGACTGATATGGACAGTCCAGATTCAAATATGCTCAATCGGGCTAGTATAACACACCGAGAGATGTATGCTCAATCGGGTAGTATAACACACCGAGAGTTGTAGCCTATACGGGTATTTCGTACATGCTTCATTATTAATGCTTGAGGTTCGTGTTGCTCTGCCGAGAACAACACTCGCCTCGTCATGCCGCACCGGTAATGAGTACAGGAAATACAAGGCTAGTCATTCTTTAATTAATAATGATGTAAATTCACAGGGTATATGAGATTGTTGCTACATGCTCCAACCTGCAGGATGAAATTCGTGTATTTAATTCACAGAATACTGGGATTGTTGACACATGCTCCATTCTAGGTGAATTAGTAAAGTGAAGAAGTATTCATCACTTTATCAGTGGCTATCCTTTGCAGGATGTCAGCGCATAAATTTGGTTTCACAATTTTAGCCCTGAACTAAAATCCACCATCAACATTAAGTCCCCTGCCTAGCACATAATGGTTACACTATTGCGGGGTAGGCATTAGATGGTGACATATATAAATAAAACTTATGAGACAAAGTTAGATGTTACCAGGAGAGACGAGTCGTCCTGTCCTTGGAGCATGTCACGTTCAAGAGGCGTTCGGGCGAGCGTTCCCCTAGCATGATGTCGGTCTTGCTCGCTTCGATCGACCTTGCTATGCCTGCTTCGGTCGAGCCTTCTTCGTGATTGTTCCGCTCGAGCGTGGGGCTGATGTGCCTGCTCAACGGGCTGTTGTGCCTGCTTCGCTCGATCGTGGGACTCATCATGCGCCTGCTTGATTGAACGTGGGCTTGTTATGCCTGCCTTGCTCGAACGTGGGACCCACCGCGTGCCTCCTTTGCTTGGGGCAGGCTGTGCCTGCTTCTACCAATTTGGGGCTGGATGTGCCTGATCAAGTGGGAGCTGCCGCGTGCCTGCTTTGCTTGGGGACGGCTGTGCCTGCTTCGACCAATTTGGGCTGGATGTGCCTGATCAAGTGGGAGCTGCCGCGTGCCTGCTTTGCTTGGGACCAGCTGTGCCTGCTTCGACCAATTACTTAACCTGTTGCCTCACCCCAACACCAGACTTGCCCCTCGACCAACACCGACCTTGCTGATTTGACGAACCCTGACGGACATCTCTGCTTCGACCGACATCGGTCTTGTTTGCTAACGTGGCCCAATACCAGCCTTGTTCGCTGACGTGGTACAATACCAGCCTTGTGACGTTGATCGGCCTTGACCAATACCGGCCTGACGTGACCCAATACCGTCCTACTTGCGTGACATGATATCAGTCTTGCTTGCGTGATGGGATGTTAGCCTTGCGATCTCGACCAACACCGGCTTTGCGGACTTGACTAACACCGGCCTCGTTTGCTGGCCCAATACCAGCCTCGTGACTGAAAGCAAAGACCAGCCTTGTGACTTGATCAACACCGGCCTTGCTTTCTTGGCCCGTACAGTTTATGTGCTTGCTCGAGTGTCATCCTTTCTACTTCGACCAACACCGGTCTTGCCTTGACGAACACCGGTCTTCCCTTTGCTCGAACGTGGGATCTAGGCGTGCTTGCTTTGCCCAAACTGAACCTTGTATGTTCGAACGTGGTGTGGGTCCGGCTAAGAGCGTTGAAGCATCTTCTGGAGCAAGCAGGTCCCGGAGAGCGTTGAAGCAACTTCTAGTGGGTGGAGCGTTGAAGCGGCTTATGCTGGAGAGAGTGTTGAAGAAGTTCTTGACTGACGGTAAAGGAATTTCATGCTGAACCTCAGTCCCCAAGCGTGGACTACGTGTTTTCACGCTAGGTTCATGAGGCTGTCTTTGAGATAGGCAGTGCTAAGCAGTCCCAGTCATACTCCTTTGGTAACGCAACTAAATCTTCTACGGAGACAAATTAGAAAGCGTCTCTCATTGATGTAGTTACAGTCGATCCAGATATGGAATATCTTGGACGTTGTTTCACCATTACGGCAGTCGTGCATATGGTGCTGGAGTTGGAGTTGGCGATTTTGGACGCGCAAGATGTTGTATCTCGGTGGCTTTCCTCTTGCTACTTCAGCAAAACTGCTTACGGAAGGCTGAAGGTTGTATTGCCTGTTGGTGGGATGTATGCTTCCACGAACATCATGAGGCTCTTCATTACTGAAAGGCCTGGTTCTTTCCAGGGTAGATGCTGTCGTAGATGAGCGTTCAACAGCTTCACGAAGTCTAGAGGATGACCAAAAGTGTTGATTCTCCAACATAACACGGTAGACATGCACCATCCTCTGATAGAGTGATTCGACCGGATTCTTTCTCGACATGACACGCGGACATCGTTATCTTCTTGAGGCTGCTCCCTTGAGGTGTCGACTTCAGTAGATCTGAAGATGTCCCATGCTCGCTCTTGTCTGGGCTGACATAATAAGCTAACCCTTTGTGATGATTCGTAGATGACAATATTTGTTGAATCCTCCAAACGCTTCTGTTGTAGTGTGATCCAGACGAAACTTGATCCTTTCTTCAAGAGGGGGTGAATGAAGCAAAAGTTCACCTTTCCCATGAAGTTTTGGAGCTCCTTCACAGTTCACGGCAGCGATATTGTGAGGATAGCTTGAGTCTTGGATTTGACTACTATATCATCCACGTAATCTTCGACTTGCTTATGCATCATGTCGTGGAATATTGCCGTCATAGCACGTTGATACGTTGCGCCGGCGTTCTTTAAACCGAATGGCATAACAGTATGGTAAAAATTTCCAAGAGGGGTTCGGAAGGTTGTCTTACTTGCATCGTGCTCATACATCCTTATCTGATTGTAGCCGCTGTAACCATCCATGAAGGAGAACATGTCGTGTCCGCTGGTGGCGTCTACTAACATGTCGATGCTAGGCAGAGGAAAGTCATCCTTGGGGAAGCACTTGTTCAAGTCTCTGAAATCCATGCAACACCGAATATGTCGTTTTTCTTCTTTACTGGGACCACATTAGCTAACCAGGTCGGATGATGAATAGGTATGATGAAGCCAGCAGCTAGCAACTTCTGAATTTTGTTCTTGATTTGTTCTTCCACTTCGTGTCTGAATTGCCTCGGAGATTGCTTGATTGGCTTGGATCCAGGTATGACATGTAGGTGATGGGTGACCAATTTTTCGTCTAGACCAGGAATTTCCTCGTATGTCCAGGCAAACACATCTTGGTACTCCTTGAGTAGTTGGACAAGACTCACACGTTCGTCCACGGACAGAGTCGAATTGATAGAGATAGGCCTGGGAGATTCTTTATTCCCGATGTTAACAGTCTCGAGCTCGTCAGTTGTGGAGTTGGTGCCATCTTGTAGCTGTCGCGGGGCGTCCAATACCTCCTCTTGTGTTTCGTCGTTCTTGCAGCATTCAATTGGGCGGAGAGACTGGGTGTCAGTCTCTCCTGCTAATTGCTAACAGCGGCGCCGGTATATTGTCTTCCCCTTCTGATCACGGTTTGCCTCGAAAGTGCGTTCCCTTTTGGCGTGAGCATGGGTTGAAGCTTCACCGGATAAAGATGGATGCCTCGTCAGAAAAGGTGTGTCGTAGTGCTTAGCCCCCAGTGATGCAAGTCGGTCTTCTTCCTGGATTGAAGCCCACGTGGGTAGTGGGGTGCACAGGACTTTGTCTGACCTTCCCTGCGGAGTTTCTTTTGGCTCGAACAGTTCCACTCCGCATATTGGTGCGTACGGAGACAATGATGCAGGAATACGGATGACTTCCTCATTTAGCATGGTCTTCAGGCACTGGTGATACGTTGAAGGGATGACCTTATTATCATGAAGCCACGGTCTCCCTAGTATCATATGGTAGTCCGGCTCCTTTTCTATGACTTCAAATTTCACTTTTGACTGAACGGGTCCTACTGATAAATTCAGATTGACATACTCGTATGTGCTGGTCTGGTTTCCTTCGAAGTCCGTCATTGTGGTGGGCTGCCGTACAATCTTGCATGGGCTAACCTTGGTTGTCCTGAGAGTCTTGAGAGTAATCACATTCGAAGATGCTCCTGTGTCGACGAGGGCCCTCCTAAACTCTGAACCCTTGATGCGTGCGGTAACATGTAGGGCCCGGTTGTGACCTTCCTCTGCCATCATGTCGTCTTCTGTAAATGTAACATTATTTACAGATATTTCCGATGCAGCTTAGGACTTACGGACGTGAAGGAGTCGGGTGTACGTCCGTAGCTATTTTATTAATTGCAAAGAACGTCTCTCGCCCGTTGATTCTTCGAGAGGTGCAAGAGTTCACACAAGCTTTCCACTAGAGATGCCGCTTCCTGATCCACTGATCTCTGGATCGTAGTAAAGCTGTTGATCTAAGGGAAGTAGTCCCCAGTGAAGAGGTCTCCTAAAGCTCATCTCCGATGTCATCTTAATGAGGAGATCAAGTATGCCGTTTACCGCTTCTTTGATTAGCTCCATGTTCTTCGTGTGAATCTCCCCGCACCCGTGCTAGTTCGCTTAATGTTGGAAATCTCTTGATCATGTCGTCAGATACGCCGTTAGGAGGAGGGGTATCTCCGTTGGAGGAACCATCAGGATTTGAGACTGTCGAGGCGGTCCTAAGACCAACCATCTCGAAATTGATTGAATGGTATTGAAGAAATTGACTTTACAACCGAGAGATTAACCTCCCGCTGGGGTCGCCAATTGTTTATGGGTGAAAACTATTTCTGCCGGTTTTGGTAATTTGGGGTGTGTGGATGAGAAATGAGTCTAAACCTTAAACAAATGCACTGCACGGGAGTGCTTGTAGATTCGAGAAATCAATCTGTGCAAATCCGGCCTAAACCAAGAAATGGCCGTTCCAGACTTGTTTCGGTCACAAAGTGAAGGAGATGGGGTTGATCTTAGGGAGGGAAGCGAAGAAGGTGTTCAGATTGTGAAGGTGTTGGCTATGTATGACTTGTATCGAAAGTCGAAACTGGCTTGCAGGATGTAAGCTATCAGTTTCGATGTTTGGATATGATTGTATCAACACTTGCCTCTGTTGTCTTTACTTGTTCTTGTTTGGAAAATAGGGAGGAGAAACCTATTTATACAAGTCTTTAAGCCTAACCCTCGTATCTCGTGGGAAGTGGAGAAAGTGGAGTGATGGAGTAGTGGAGTTGTGTGTTGGTGTCACACGACCAGTCTTGCCCACTTCTCCCATCATCACTAATCGTCCATGACTTCCTGCCACGTTCTTGTGATAGCGCGTTGTGCGCTGCACGCTGTAAACCGCCAGACCAATACCCAGTATGTATCCCCCAGTTTGTGACATGATTGATATCTCGAGTGTGTGGATCGTGGGACCCACAGAAAGTAGCATGTAATGCTAGATTAAATAACTAAGTTATTTAGGAAGTCGATAGTTGTGAAGTATCGTGTGTATTCTATGCAGGTACTGCATCAAGTATATTCAGCATGTATGAAGCATCGTTGTTTGAGAGTATCAAAATAGCCTCATGTCCAAATTTACTTCATGTGATGGTTTGGAGGTTGCGCCAAAGCAAGTCCTCCCTTGGCCGACCACATGGTGTGGTAAAGTGACGGGTGGTGATCACCATGACGCCTCACCGAACAATTAACTCCCCGACTGGGCTGTATAACCAAGCCGGTGAAGTTGGACTGGACGAGATGATCTTTGAGACACTCATCCGCGACCGTTAGTGGAATTAGGGTTTTTGAAGAGGTGCGCAAGCATCACTCTTCAGCTTGGTCGAATCCAAGCTTGGGATACGATTTTGGCAGGGCCTATCGTGCATGTGTGTAGACGGCATGACGGTGTAGGCGCCCATACCTCACTGTCTCGTGAAAGTGTGATCTGGGCCACCCAATTTGTCCGGCAAAGTTGAGGGGTCGAGATCAATTTGCAACAGAAATCTGGTGCCGCAAAAGCCGCGCATCATGCCAACTTCGGGCGCGCGTTTCAAGACGATCAAGCTTGGTCGGTCTTGGCCGATTATTCTGGTATACAGACGGCGAGCTGGTGTACACGTCCATACCTTAATATCCCATAGAAACGTGATCTAAGCCACTCAATTTGTCCTGAAAGTTGAGTGGTCGAGATTAGTTTGCAATTGGGAGGTGTGACCACGCTAGTTTGGGCGTGCGAATTGGAACAACCGGGCATGGTATGCCTTGGCTGATCGGGTGTGGAGATAGATGAGTACACAGTGATCATGTTGATGCTCACCGGACCCGCTCGCCGACTCCTAAACCCTCCATTCGATCGAGAAAAACGGACGTTTGCGATCAATGCAAACCCTAATTAGGGTTTTGCCGGACGTGCGGCATGCCCACTTTGGCCGTGCGGCATGCCCACTTTGGTCCCGACCGGTCGGTCATGTGTGTAGGCGGGCTTACGGTGAGCGTGTTGACATGCTCGGCCCTTTGAATCTACATATACACCCTCCATCTATGCCTGCAAGATGGAGGGTTGAGACTGTTTTGCGACACATGTAATGTGCTGCAAACCCTAATTTAGGGTTTTTCGTCCATACTTCTTTGGCTTGGACGGTTCGGAAAGCTATGCCACCCTTTTGGGGAGTCCGACCATGCGGGGCCCGCATTGGGTCGGTAGTGAATATTCCAATACCTGCTTGGGGTCATGGATTCAATCTAAGCCATCCAATCATGCTGGTAAAGTTGGATGGTCGTGATCGTTTCTGAGACTGATATGGACAGTCCAGATTCAAATATGCTCAATCGGGCTAGTATAACACACCGAGAGATGTATGCTCAATCGGGCTAGTATAACACACCGAGAGTTGTAGCCTATACGGGTATTTCGTACATGCTTCATTATTAATGCTTGGAGGTTCGTGTTGCTCTGCTGAGAACAACACTCAGTCGTCTTGCCACACCCGAATGAGTACAGAAATACAAGGTCTGGTTATTCTTTAATTAATAATGTCAGAAATTCACATTGTGGTATATGGGATTGTTGCTACATGCTCCAACCTGATGAAATTCGTGTATTTAATTCACAAATACGGGATTGTTGCCACATGCTCCATTCTAGGTGAATTAGTAAAATGGAGAAGTATTCATCACTTTATCAGTGGTTATCCTTTGCAGGATGTCAGCGCATAAATTTGGTTTCACAATTTTAGCCCTGAACTAAAATCCACCATCAACACACAACATCAGAGCTCTCCTTCAACATCCTAGGCTCCTATGAAGGTGCGAAGAAAAGATAACCAATCCTGAAATGCACAAACCTCGATCCGGCATCAACGAACGGGGAAATTTTCAGAAAGACTCAAACTTCTCTCTTCTCATGAAGGAGTGACCGAGTTACTGGAAGTCTGGGTTCAATATGGTGTAATCAAATTGTCGTTCATCAGGAGAGAGCCAACCAAAGAAGAAATGAAGAATCCCAAGTATTGTCTCCTGCATAGGTTCATCAATCATCCAACAAGTAACTGCAATATTTTGAAGCACATCTTCAAAGAGAAGGTTCATCCATAATAGCTTCAACTGGGGACTGAAGGAGTACACAAGAATCCTCTCGGAACATTTACACTCTCTAAACAACCAGTCAAAGAAGCAGTTCAATCGTTGATTGAGCATGTCTGTGAACTTGCTCTATATGTCTAAAGCAAAAATAAAAGACATGTTCACAACACCGAATTACATTGTGACGGACGTCTGTCCATCTCGAAAATACTCCTTGAACCTTCATCTACAGACAAGGAGATGCACGACTGGGGACTGCTTACCACAGTCCATCACAAAGGAAATGAATTCCGAAGAATGTTGATCGATGCTGACACCGCCATCAACAACATTCCACTGAAACCCATCAGATCCACGTGCATCACTCTACAAGAAGCTACTCATACTCCCATCTCAATCAGAGACCTTGAAGGAACGCTCGGAAATACTTATGGTTACATTACTCTCAAAGTGAACATAAGTTCAACCAGGACAGAAACAAAGTTTCACATAATCAAGAAGATCCAGGATATGACATGTTCTTCAGACGAGTGTAGATCCACGCTAAAAAGATGGCTGCTGACAAAGCGCCTTTGGTTGCACATCTCTCCAACGAAGAAAGTTTCGATCCAGAAGATTTGGCGGACACCCCATCATCAGAGCACTTGGAGGAATTTCGAACTTTGAAGAGGTTGAAGCAAGAACCTGCAAAAGATGCATAGACATTCATCAAGAGATTCCGCACTAAGGCAACTCTCATTCATTCCATGTCTATGTCATTTATTTACTCACATGTTATCCTAGTATGGGGACTCAATCTCGCTAGCAACTCTGCTATTACAAGACGAATGGTAGCTTCACCATATTAGTATTTTACCAAGTGGTCGAATCGACATTTCTCCGAATCGAGCATCGACACATTCATTCGAGATGATGTCCAAGCATGGCAAAGTACACTTTGGGCATTTATCCATAGCCTTGCAGAATGTTCATGTGTGCCACAAAATCGTAAAGCTCGATGTACCGCACAAGTGTTGAATCCCACTACCACAACAAAGGAATGTTGAATCAACATAATAGTTGGGGTCGAGATGATCAAACCTAAGACATGCTCAAGGGATATGACGCTTCAACACTCAAGCATCTAAGAATCCTTCAAATTGTACTCCCAATCAAAGAGTACACCTTCTATAATGGCGCTTCTGGCTTTAGCACAAATACCTCGACGATGACACACATTGATCAAAGTGTTACTGAACTACAATCAATAAGTCTTCACTATCCCATGCTAAGACTTCTGAAGCAGATGCAACATCATTGGATGCTACAAACTCCTTAAACTCTGCTAAGTGAATGAGAGATGCACTGGGGACTTGATCTTATTGGAAAGATCAATTCAATATATTTCAATCCACATAACAAGTTACTGCAACCTGGTGTGATTCCATGAAACTTCATCAACGTTACCTCTCTACATCACAAACCCCTGCACGACTGAGGAACTTCCTCTCTTCACCGATCACATCCAGAATGAAGACCGTTGCCGCTATCTGTGGCAGGTCGATTCACTGACGAATCCAGTTCACAGTAAAGTCATATAGAGAATTCGGGTTGAACTCCCAGTACACCTTCATCTTAGGAATGCTCCACCCACCAACTAGTTCGTGAATGTAAAGGCTCACTGGATGGAGGAGCAAAGATTATGTCGATAATCATGGTTCTAGCCTTTTCGGTCTCTGGAGCAACTTCAACCATGGTATCAGCATCAACAAGGATCTCTGGAGCGTAACCAGTCGTGATCTCAGCATCTACGACGGTCTTATGAGCAACATCCCGCTTCATCAACTGTCCGTTCTCTACATCCTAAGTCTGGAAGTGTTACTCGATGGATCATACTTCTCCAAGAACTAATGATTCATATCAATATGTGTAGACGTGATAACATGTTCACATGAAAGTTTTCCCAAAACTTCCATGACTGGCGGGCACAATCCAAAGTCTTCTACAAGATGTTCTCATCACCTCTACAAATGAGATACAACACACTTCAGTCCATGGGTTTACAAAATGTACCAATGTGTGAGGAATGGGACAATGCTTCCTCAACGAAAGATGTTCGTCTATGTCTCTTTTATAACATACCAAAAGGGCGCATCAATCGAACATACAAGCTAAAAAATATGGCCTTTACCGTCAGGATTATGAAATCTGAAAGTTCTGTACGGGATTACAAATTAAAAATGTGCACTATTCGTTGGCTGACCTCTACAACTCCAAATTGAGTGATTCTTTTCTCATGTGATAACTCAGTCTCTTAGCTTCAAAAGTTGGGGTCAAGCATCGAATTCCGACATCGTATGAGGTTCTTACAGCTTCCGGAGCGTACAACATACGAGCAACAATTCTTAGACGGAATTCATAACTTCCATAGTCGATCGGTGTCCACCAGGTCTTGCCAGAAGAAGGGAAAACGAAAGGGAGAGATTTAACAAAATACTTGGGACTGACGGTCCACTGATCATGACGACCAATTTCACAAGTCCGAGACCCGTGGTACTGGAATCGCCTGTGCTAATCATTCATCATAAAAGGAATGCTACCAGCTGGACATGCAACCATGGTCATTACATCATCCTCTCTTGAGAGCAACCTCAGTTATGGTCCCGTGACCAGGGTTTCAGAAGTGATGTTTCCACGACTGACAGAAACAAAAAATGGTAATGCAAGCACGCTCCTGTATCAACCAAGGGTTTTAGATTTCAAATTAACCAATGGCATTGAAATCCTTCATCGAGCGTTCAAGACACAAGCAAATGGTCTAAGACACAACAAGGGCGTTTTACAACAAGCTCTGCCCGAGACGATTTTACACCTGTCCTGCACAAAGAAGCGAGCTGGAAGAAATTGGTGAAGAATCTAAGGTTGATTCATATGTCATTCTCTTCATATTGATGTCCTCTACTACATATCCAAAATTCATAACAATTGGATAAACGAGCAGAGAGATGTGACCAAAACATTGGACTATATGCCAGCTGAAAAATTTCTGGAAGTCTCTTGGAAGTTTACTATTTCGCCTATTTTGGCCCTTACACATGCTCAAAACTCAAAAATCTTCTTTGCTAAAGCTTTTAAATTTCCTGGGCATGAAAAAACAAGGGTAGATCGCGAAAATCCGACATCGGACGAAGATTCTACATCGTTTTTAACAAAGACCAAGTCCGAATTTTTCTGGTGACGTATTTCGGCAAACTTTCTCATTCGTTCATGTGGGTTCTCATTTATTCATCCCCAAATCATCAATTTCATACTTCTATGAATAAAGTACATGGTAATACTTACTTGAGGGGTCTCTAAGCCGTTCGGAGGATCAATATTGCCGGGATCACCATTAATAGCATTATTTCCTTCATTCGGTCCTGGGTTTTGAGAATTCTCTGTCTCACCATTTTCCAAGGAAGAATGACCATTGTCAATACTTTGTTCATCCACAAAATCTCCTCATACATCAGCAACAATTATTTATACTCCATTCAAGGAGTTCTATGAACGATTATACGAAGAGGTACTTACATCAACTTCTTCTTCAACGCTTGATTCAGGGACTGTTTGTTCAGCAGCATCAGTGAATTGAAGACCGTCAAGGCTCGATGGGGAAAAGTTCTGAAACGAAGTAACAAACATTGGTTTCATGATCCTAATTGCACGGACAAGAAAAAGTCATGGTATAGGGAACGCTAACAACTCACCAAAGAAACAGCCGGAGACTTTACAGTATTCGATATCATTATATAATCCTTACTTCTCGATTCTCCGCCCCAAAGACTTATTGCTATTTCTGAGTAATCCACATCGATCCAAGGTCTCACAGCATGACCGTCCTATGGATATTTCAATCTCGGCCGAGTAGAGACCATCTCAACAGTAGGAGGTTCTTTAGAGGGAGTCTGAGCAGCTATTACAAAAGTCATGAAGGCGTTCAAGTTGCTGAGTCCAGAAATCGATATAATCCGGAGTTTCATACGTGGCTCGGTTAGAGCAAGGAAACATATATTCACAACCATTCAGGAGTACAACTCAGTATGAAGGATCTCTCACCATCACTTAGAGATCCCAGAAGTACCATTTCTTGAAGTTGCATCCATAGAGATGTCATCTCTGAAAACATCACCTATGGAAGTGTCATCATGGGGGGTCAGTCATTCTTGCAAAGTGGCTGTGATAGATACATAACATTTCTACTCCAACACCTCATTCATACAAAGCGCGGGATTCAACGAAACAATGAGTCATGGAATAGAGGTGCTCACAACAAATACTACAAAAATGGTAACTTTTAACTCTTACCGTTGTTTACGATTCCACTAACAGAGTGATTGTGATACAAGAGTCAATACTTCAAAATTTGCTCGTCTCCTCGAACCTGCAAACACGAGCAAGATTTTTATTCAAAATCATAACTTGATTTTCATGTGAGCAATCCAAAAAAATTTCACCGTGTGAGCGACTCACACCGAGTGAACACTCATTGATTTTATGCATACACTATCATATCACAAAATCCATACAAATAATATTTTATCAAAAATTGTTTACTTCTAGCAATTGCTGAAAATCAAAATTTGATTTCACATAAATTTTCACGGTGTGAACATTCTCTGGTTTTTCAAAAATTGGACAGACGTCCATTCTACCAATTGTGAAAACTCACATATAAACATTATTTCACCGTGAATAATTGTCTACTTTCAACAGTTGTTCAAAATCAAAACATTGATTTTACAAAAAAATATATATTTTAACGTGAAACTCACGTAACTTATAAAATATATGTATACATATTATGCTCCCTCTTGCGAGCATCTGTCTTTGAAACGAGAGCATATTTTCAAAAAAATTATGAAAGCTCACATATCGAAAATAAATTTTTCTATGAAAGCTCATAGAAAAAAATTTATTGCTAACAGACGCACGTCTATTCAAAAAAAAAAAAAAAAAAAAAACTTCTCTCATCCACCTTTGAAACGAGAGTTTATTCCTTTTTGTGAAATCTCACATATTTCAAAAATAAAATTTTGGCTTTCGTGAAAGCACATAGACAAAATTTTTATCACTATATTTTGTTTGTTTCTTAACTAACGAACGAACGAGCGTCTTCCTAAAATAAGGATTTCTTTTTTGGGCTCGGGCCCGCAAATATTAAACCGACCAAAACAGGATGCCCGATCGTTCAAATCAGCAGTGCCTCATCTCTCCGTGTTTACGGGATGACACTCTATCATACTATCAGGGTCCTCACCCGAACATTTGCTCGTACATGACATCATTGGAGCAAATCGAGGATTCTAAAAATACCTTTGTACAACTGAGTTCAACCACTGATCTCGACGACTGAAAATCACCATTTAATGCTTACTGCTGAACATGACTGTCCCTCACTAAGCAGGGGACTTAATGTAGATGGTGGATTTTCAACAAAGGTCAAAATCGTAAAATCATGATACTGCATGTTTCTGACACGGCTTTCAGGCATGTGATGATTCATATTTTACGATCCATGGTGAATTTGTTTTCGAAAGGCCTCCACTAGCTGAGCGTTCGATACCTCGCATTTCATCATGACCTCTAAGTAGAATAACATAATTGGGCGGTTCTCCGTAAGATTGAGAGAAACAACGCCTTCAGGACGTCGATGACTCGATGTTCCCTGACTACATGAGAGAGACCCACCTATACATAGAAGAACGATTGGGCGGTTCTCCATAAGATGAGAGCAATAACGCCTTCAGGACGTCGGTGACACTCATTGTTCCCTGACTATGTAGAGAGACCGTGTATAGACCCAGGCGGTTCTCCGTAAGATTAAGAGCAATAACGTCTTCAGGACTTCGGCAACACTTGTTGTTTCCTGACTATGCACCTTAGAACGGGTACGACGCTTTAACTGGCTAATATCCCTTCTGCAATAGATTAATTCTACCGTGACATTCACCACTGAATTTCTAGAAGATAATCTATTTTATCTCATTACTCCGATTTCATGATCGAATCCATGATTGATCTCATGGAATGGTAATAAATAATCTCATTACTCCGATTTCATGATCGAATCCACGACTGATCTCATGGCATGGTAATAACTACTTTCATTACTCTGATTCTGTGGTCGAATCCACGATCCCATGGAATGGTAATACTTATTTTATCATTATTCCGAATTCATGGTCGAATCCACGGCTGATCCTATGGATTGATAATAATAAACTACTCACTTTTATTGCTCAATTTCATGAATCATTCTCCACTGAATTTCATAAATTAGTAATAAATACTCAACAACCGGGCATCTGGACTACCACTGAGTAAGCCCCATAAAATGGTGCAAGTGTACTCGACAATGATGCACGAACGAGCACCCAAATACACGAACGAGCATGCGAAAATATGGAAAAATGAGGAATCCCGCTGTTGATGGTGGTTTTTAAACAAAGGGTAAAATCGTAAAACCCCAAATAACCTAATGTCACCGGTGACACATTTATTAGAACATTTAATGCATATAGTCAGTAATTAATAGGGGTATTTTTTCAAATTAGGGTTAGAACGAACAAAACCCTAATTCCCCTCCGTGCCAATGGCAAATCATGCCAGCCACACCTATCCCAAGCTAGCCGCGCCATGCCAAACGCACTCTGCCTTGGCCCTAGCTATGCTAGTCACACCAAACGCGCCAAAGCATGCCAACCATGCTAGCCGCACCTCCGTGCCAATGGCAAATCATGCCAGCCACACCTAGCCCAAGCTAGCCGCGCCATGCCAAACACACTCTGCCTTGGCCCTAGCTATGCTAGCCACACCAAGCGCGCCAAAGCATGCCAACCATGCTAGCCGCACCTCCGTGCCAATGGAAAATCATGCCAGCCACACCTAGCCCAAGCTAGCCGCACCTCTGTGCCAATGGCAAATCATGCCAGCCACACCAAACGCGCCAAAGCATGCCAACCATGCTAGCCGAACCTCCGTGCCAATGGCAAATCATGCCAGCCACACCGAGACCAAGCTAGCCGCACCTCTGTGCCAATGGAAAATCATGCCAGCCACACCAAAACGCGCCAAAGCATGCCAACCATGCTAGCCGCACCTCCGTGCCAATGGCAAATCATGCCAGCCACACCTAGCCCAAGCTAGCCGCACCATGCCGAACGCACTCTGCCTTGGCCCTAGCTATGCTAGTCACACCAAACGCGCCAAAGCATGCCAACCATGCTAGCCGCACCTCCGTGCCAATGGAAAATCATGCAAGCCACACCTAGCCCAAGCTAGCCGCGCCATGCCAAACACACTCTGCCTTGGCCCTAGCTACGCTGGTCACGCCACGCCAAGCCAAACACCCTTACCTTGGCCCTAGCCGCGCCATGCCTAAGTAGCGCCCGCACCTAGGCTTGCAAACCGTGCAACCTAGACCAAATTGGCCACGCATGCCATTGGCACATGCCAACACGCTCGCTGGTAGCTTTTATCACCAAGGCCATGGCCCTAATGGCCGAGCATGCCATTGGCACATGCCAACACGCTCGCTGGTAGCTATCTCACTGTGGCGTGGTCTTTAATGGCCGAGCATGCCATTGGCACATGCCAACACGCTGCCGGTAGCTTTTTACTGTGCCGTGGCCCTAATAGCCGAGCATGCCATCGGCACATGCCAACACGCCGCCGGTAGCTTTTCTCACTGTGCAAAGGCCCTAATGGCCGAGCATGCCATCGCACATGCCAACACGCCGGTAGCTTTTCTTACTGTGCGTGGCCCTAATGGCCGAGCATGCCATTGGCACATGCCAACACGCTCGATGGTAGCTTTTCTCATCAAGGCCGTGGCCCTAATGGCCGAGCATGCCATTGGCACATGCCAACACGCTCGCTGGTATCTTTTCTCACCAAGGACGTGTCCCTAATGGCCGAGCATGTCATTGGCACATGCCAACACGCTCGCTGGTAGCTTTTCTCACCAGGGCGTGGCCCTAATGGCCGAGCATGCCATTGGCACATGCCAACATGCTCGCTGGTAGCTTTTCTTACCAGGACGTGGCCCTAATAGCCGAGCATGCCATTGGCACATGCCAACACGCCACGGTAGCTTTTCTTACTGTGCCATGATCCGATTGGCCACATTCCAAACACGCACCGGTAGCTCAACTTACAAGCCGGTGCAACCTAGGCCAACTTGGCCGTACGCCATTGGCACATGCCAAAACCCATGCCGGTATCCTAACTTGCAAACCGTGCAACCTACCGCCAAGGCATTCCACACATGTCATTGGCACATGCCACACACGCCACTAGCATCTCTATGCATTGCCACTTACACTCAACGTACAACCTACCACCAAGGCATTCCACACATGCCATTGTCACATGCCACACACGCCACTTGCGCTCGAGGTGCAACCCGCAACAAAGGCATTCCACACATGCCATTGGCACATGCCACACGCGCCCCTAGCAGCGCCACTTGCACTCAAGGTGCAACTAACACTCGAGACATCAACACAAACCGGGGATGCTTTCCAGTGGTCTTGGTTTGGCGGTCACAAACTTTTGCAAATGTACACTATGCTCACATTAAGAAAGCGTGAATAGGAATAAAGTGGTCAAATAAATGAGGAAATAATGGTGAAAACGTTTTCACCCATAAACACCTTGCGGTTACCACCTCCTCCCATTATTTCACCCTTTACTCTTTTCCTTCATGAGGCTAGGGTACTTCAATCTCGACTTGTATAAATAGGTCTTACCTATTTCCACCAGATAACAAGTCTCGGTCAGAGAAAATACAACACTCTCGAAAAGGAAACTTTGCAAGCTCTCCAAAAGCTTTCATCTCTTGCAAGCTTCCTAAGCTTTCACTTTCTCGATACAAGTCGAGACACTACTCTCCTGCACTATTCCGATCTCAACACCTTTCTTTGCTTCCCTCCCCAAATCAACCCTTCTCCTCCACTTTGTGACCGAAGCAAGTCCGAACGACCATTTCTTGGTTTAGGCCGGACTTGTACAGATTGATCTCTCGAATCTAGAAAGTGCTCACGTGCAAAGACATTTGTTTAGGGTTTAAACCAGTTTCTCACTCACCTACCGAATTTACCAAAATCGGCGAAACGATTTTTACCCATAAACACCCGCACAAAACAGAGAGAGGAAAAATAAAATTAAAATAATGGAGAAACGCCCATGGGTCGGCCCACCGGACGGCCGACCATGCCTTAGCCGTGGCCCGTCCCATGCTTCCTCTATTATTTTTCCTTATTTTTGTCATTTTGATGAACTCATGAAGACTCCTCCATTCTAGCAACTTTCCTTGTTTGAGCAAAACTCATGGTTTCCCATATTTTCGTGCTTTCATGAGAAATAATAATATAAAATAGGGAAATGAGTCGCGCGACCGGCAACCTAGCTTCTACGGCCATGCCCTAGCCGTGGGCCGGTCTCACACCTTGCAATCCCTAATCTTTCATAAATTATTATTTCTCTCATCTCGTGAAACTTCCCTATTTCAAAAAAATCATGGTTTCTCCATATTTTCTCAAATATTGCTCACCATGAAAAAGCCAAAAGTCAACATGGTCACATGACTGACTAGGCTACTCGCTTTAAAAATATATTAAAAATTATCATTTTAATATTCATAAAATATTGATCAAACTCGCATACTTGCTCATTCGAGCAAAATCGAGGATTTCACCAAAGACCGAACTCTTCCGAAAATCCAAAATATTGCTCAAATGCACATCAAAAATACCGAAACTCTCGTGGACTCGAGACACGAGCATTATGGAGAGACACGGCATGCTCCCTTGACCGACCAAGGGCGACTCTAAGGCTTGCAATGAGTCGGTCCCACATGTTTTCATAATTTTGACCTAATTTGCGCGATTACTCATATTGGGTCTAGACTCTTTCCAAACAACCCGGAATTTACTCGAATGACCATAAGTCGTCCCACGACCACCAAGGGCCTAAGCCACACTCTCTTGGTTGGTCCTCACTTTTCCATAATTAGGTTTTATCACCTAATGCTCAATCGAGCACTATTTCAATAAATGATGAAACCCGCATTTAATCGTCATTCCTTCACCAACCGGTCAACTCAGACCATGGTGTACGCTCACTCGAGCAATTTGGCATCACATGGACGTCCATAATCCCATGTGGTCAGTCCTCCTTCGCTCATGACCTATTTTCAAGAATTCATCAATTAATGAGCAATTGATAAAAATTAGGGTTCAACAAACGCTCAACAAATCATCATTCGAAAGCAAGTTCAAACACTAAATAAATTTATGTTGATCCAAAGAAATAACACGCGGATTAATTATATAATATTCTTTAGTCTACCAATATTTTAATTAATATTTTATTGGGTCACGCCACTAATAAATAATTTTCGAATTGAGCAATACTTGCTCAATTGCTCAATATTGATCCAACTATCAATATTTAGTAATTTATCGTTAATTGGCCGAATCTGAGCAATACTTGCTCAGTTGCTCAAATATTGATCCAACTATCAATATTCAGTAATTCGTCGAATTGAGCAATACTTGCTCAGTTGCTCGAATATTGATCCAACTATCAATATTCAGTAATTCGTCGAATTGAGCAATACTTGCTCAATTGCTCGAATATTGATCCGACTATCAATATTCAATAATTTATAAAAATTGAGCAATACTTGCTCAATTGCTCGAATATTGATCCAACTATCAATATTCAGTAATTTGTCGAATTGAGCAATACTTGCTCAATTGCCCAACTATCAATATTCATTGAATTCGTAATACTTGCTCAATTGCTCGAATATATATCCAGGAATTCGCCGAGTAATACTTCCTCAGTTGCTCGAATTTACAATATTCGAGCAATGTCTAACATGTTCCATTGAGCATTCGATCACTCATGCTCGATTAAACAAAACTTAGATTCACTATCTAAACAGTCAACAACTGACTAATAAAATATACGTCTGTCATGCAGACTCCACGATTCGTGAAACTTCAATCACGTCACATGGGGGGATATCAATTAGGGTTTTGGTCTGGAGGCCTACGGCACGTGGATTCATCCACGATGAGAAATGTGAGTAAGTCGTGCGACGGTTGAAGGAGTTAGCAAAGTAGTGGGTGGATGATCAACCAAGTCTCCATACGACACTAATTGGTTTTACCACGATCTCCCATTTTCCCACTCTTCCACTCATGAAACCGTCACACTTACGGGATCAATGTGTTCGCTATTCCGACAATATAAATAAGTCTCTAGATCCACGGTTGAAAAACAACAATTTTTTCGAGCAATCACTCTCGAAATTTCATCAATCGACTGAGCTTATTCGCGAAACTCTACATTCAGCCAGCTTCATCAATTTTACGAAAACCTTCAACACATCCACCATCCTTGATCATCATTGATCCCACACAATTCTCAGCCTTCCTCCTACAGATCAACCCATCTCCCTCTTTGTGACCGAATTGACTCGGAACGCTATTGACTTGGTTTAGGCCGAGTCCTGCAGATTGATCTCTCGAATCTAAGCACTCCCTTTGCAAAGGTGCATCTGTGTGAGGTTCAAAGAGCTTGCTCGGTCGAGGAGTCTCGTCCCGCACACTCGACTCTTCACTTTCCTAAAAACCAAAGAAACCGTTTTTCCCATCCACAAGTACACATAGCTATAACCAACGTTTTCATCTTGCAATGTTTTTAGATTTATTTATTTGAATTCTAAGTTATTTGGAAGATGGTTTTTGCAGTATTAATCTTCATGGTTTTATATATTGCAAATTGTTATGGGATATGTTGTTTCCGTCCGTGAACCTTGACTGTCCCATATTTGTTCAAAAGTTAACTCTATTATATGTCGGTATGAAAGTAATGATAAAAGATAGAATGAACTTTTGACTACAAAAGTTAAGCCTATCATATCATTATGCAAATATTGATGGAAGATAAGATGAACTTTTGTTTACAAAGATTAAGTCTATTATATGTCATTATGCAAATAGTGATGAAAAATAGAATGAATCTTTGATTATTCCACAGTATTGGTCTTTCCCTGATCCACATCTTTGTGTATGTACTGTGCGGCTCTGTAAGTTCTCTTATGTGAGCATGGCCAATTGAATTGATCATTTTTCCTTGTGGCTAATTCAATTGAGATTTTTGGATACAAATTCATGTTTCATGTGATTTGTTAATGTCCAAAGAAATCCTTCTTTTCTTGTAAAAGTAAGGTCGCTCTTCTTTGCTCTTTTCGGGATGAAATTTTATGGGGGAGAGTTCTTAATTGAACTTGTGCTTAATTGCCAAATCTTTGTGGGGAGTGCGGCTGTGGAATATTGTAGGAGTTATCTTGTATCTTTATAAACTCCTTGATGAATACACTAAGTTTCGACTATGTGAAATCATCGAAACAAGTTGGTATGTTGTTCTCTTTTGGTCATGAAGTATCTTTATGAAAATTTCATGAGGATCCCACTAGTTTTCATACATTTGCCAATTTATATTAACAAAAGGGGAGAGAATTAATGTGTAGTTCACACTACAAATACATATGGTTACGGATCATTATGTAAGGGGGATTGGTTTTCATTGTGAAATGAAGTATTGACTAAGGGGGAGTGATACATATCACCATAATATTGTTGTCAAAGTTGTGATATAATTGAACTTTGATGCTGTGTAATAATACTACGACACTATATAACAATGATTGAGAGCATTCTGTATTCTCATTGTTATAGCTACGGATCTTCAACAACTATGATGCTGAGTTGAACACATTTAAAATCATTGGAGTACTTGGAAGTGACGACGATTTTGAGTAATGTTGAAGAACCAAGGAGATCAATCATTTGGATGAGAAGCTACAAAGTTTATTTATTTTGTAATCCATATGTATTGATAGATTTGTCACTAAAATTGACAAAGGGAGAGATTGTTAGAGCACTGCTCGGCCGAACTCGCAAGCTTTGTTATCTCAAGCTTGTTTGTCAATGTTAGTGATCAAAACTATAAGTCTTGATTTCTAGTCTACTTATAGTAATGTCTCAGACTAGGATAGATTGTGTAGTTGAGCATTAGACTTCACAACGTTCATCAATTGAAGACGAAGAACTACTAAGGAGAGCTTGTGGAACTTCATCAACAAAAGGTATGTGGAGACTAAAACTCATATATCACTTGGAACGTCTATTTCTACTCTATCTCCTATATTGAGACAAAAGTCGTATTACTATATAGTCTTCGATTATGGACATTTGAGATTTCGAGCTGAGTTTAACTCACTTACCAGACGGACTGTAAAATTAAGCTCGGCGCGCCATGATGATGAAGCTACAACAGGCCTTAAAGCTAGGCAAATGCACGTTCATTTCCCTTGCAAGCATGCTCGTGGAGCATGATGTAGCTAAATTAGCTTCCTCACCGTTCCAACTTACCACAAACTTTCTTAAAACGGCAAAAACGACCTTTTGAGGCCCTAAACGATGGAATTTAGCTAAAATTCCAAGACCTGCATCACATCTTGATCGTTGGACCATTTTCATTCACTTTAGACCCGTCTTGAGCTAAATTACGACAATCAGGTTTTTAGCCTCCAGATAGGCTATAACTTGCTCATCAACATCAACGTGTCTCATCAAATTTGGCCACAATCATCTCCTGTGTCGAGCTACCGAGCCAGATGATATGAGAGGATAATGTGCAGCAATCATCTCCTAAATAGATGATATGAGCGACAAAGTGCTGGACCGGCAATGCTGCAACTCATTGCGGCTGCCTACGTACCCTTCCCTACTCTAAAGGGATCAAGAACATACCGTAGTTCATCCACGAAGGGACAAAAACTTAAGCCAACTCAATTGCAATGTTGTGGCCTAGCAATAATGGTAATGGCCTGGTCCGTATAGGCCATTCCGTCAAAATGCACAATGATTATGCAATATCGGGTCCGCGGCATGGCATAATGATGCCTTCGCATCATATGCCCCATTGGCAACTTTACGGAGCTATAAATGATACTTAGGCATCATTTATACTCTTCTGGCTAAGCTATGAAGCTTACTTGGCGCATAGTCTGCATATGCACCTTCAACCAGCTACCCCTCCCTATATATGTTAACTTGCAATTTCTACAAGTTAGAATTGGGGAGCAAATTGACATGCTTGCTTCACTATTCATGAGCAATGATTGGGCACCGTGATTGCGTGCAATGATTGCGCACAATGATTTCGCAACACTCGTTCGCCACCCTCTCTCGGCTCGATGCACAATGATCGTGCAATATTGGTTCTAAGCCAATAGCCTTCATAATGCGCAAAGGATGCGAGATTTGGCTCTAGGCCATCTACCCAACTGTCCTAATGCATCATTTGATGCGATATTTGGCTCTAAGCCAAATGCCAAACATAATGCGCCATTTTGGCGCGGTATTGGCCTCTTACCAACCAGCGGAAGCTTTGGATGAAGCTTCATCTCAGGCTATGACGCATCTCTGAGCATGCGCCATGCTAAAAACATGGGGTTTTACACTTACATATTTCTCGAAATGTGTGTTGCTAAGCTTTCTCTTCAACCAAGTTCATCATATATTCTTAACGAAAGTCAAAAGATGATCATGTGAAAATCGCCGAGTAACATCTTACATGGTTTGTGTGATACAATCATTTGGCGTAGACTTGGAATGTTTCGTTATGATTATTTCAATAACTTGAAAATTGGTTTGATGCTAATAGTGTGTGAATACGTCTTTTGTCATCCTCTAAGAAAGTTTCAATGATTGAAATAGAGTTTAGAATACTTAACCATCATTGGATTATGAACATAGTATGCATTCTTGCATGTACGTGATCCATGACCTGAACTATAGTATGCATACCCGTATGCGTACATGTAGTTGTGGAATTCCGGGTACTTAAGTACACATACCCATACGCGTACTTGCGAAGGGTTTGGGTCCGGAAATTTTTGTTGTGTTTGAAAGTATGCGTACCTGTTTGCATACTGGAAAACCCAAACACAGACGGTGCTTAAGTATGCACCCGTTTGCATACTTGAGTGGTTAAAGTTCTAAAATCAGTTTGTTCATGAACTAATACATTTATATATTCAGGAATGCATTCTTTGCAAACCATGGCTATAATGTTCATGAATGGATTCGAGTGAATCAAACCGATTTTGCTTCAATTGTGTTCTTGTATACTTCTATGAGAATATAACAATTGAACAACTCTATAACTAGTTTCATTTGAACTAGTTGTAGTTAAGATGAATGAGGTTGATATGAGAGTGTTCATATAGATAACCTCGGTTAACTACTGTTGAGCCAATATGGTATACACGTTTAGGTACGGTTACTCAAACCTAAATGAAGGTACATTTCATTTGTGTATAACAAGCTTAGTTCGATTTAACGGTTGAGATGTATTAGCTTGAGTCTAATCAGGTTTTCATCTAACAGTGAATATTGAATGCTTTGTTACCAAGGTAACTTAGATTGCAAACCCCGATTTGAAAACTCAAGCTATGAATAAGCCCTAAAACAATTATTGTGACATTTTCAAGTATTTTAATAAATGATTATTGCATACACTATGAGATATATTGTTATATGAATTATTATGTGATTAACTTATATGCAGGGATATGAGTTATCTATCAAAGTGATGAGATCACATTGATGGGTCTATTAGAGACTCTTTTACTACGTCAGTAAATGAAGAGCACTTCTATATTGTTATTTCATAAAGTTCTTATTTGTGAGGATTAATGTATACCTTGCATGTGCAACATCTCCATCTTGTCTCGTTAAGCAGTGAGGTCGTAAACGTTATACGTGATCCAATATTCTGAACGAGATGGACAGTTATGGTCCCATAGTAAGATTACATGGTTCAATATGAAGTCCATAATTATGACATCCCATTGTATTACAGTGCAGTTATTATTCTTCTAAACTGTCCAGTGATCACTCAAATCGTTTGAGCGATTATTAGATTAATAATGGTTGTCCGGCACACGTAATAGTCAAGGATATAAGACATAAATAATCGCAATGACACTGACAAGCAAGAGTTGGTATGCCATGGATTATTTATGGATGTCAAGTACATAAGAGTGACTTTTATGTAGCTATAACAAGGCTAAAGGGTTTAATAAGAAATATATCATAAATTGGAGGGTTCAATCACAAATCTATAGTGGAGTGATTTGTGATTAATAGTCGGCAAAACTAATACGTGATACATGTGGGGTTTTGACCGATTATTAAGCTAATGAATGTTTAACCCTAAAAGACCTAACCGTTTTATCTTAGTGGGAGAGTGGAGTGAAAACTACTATATAAAGATATGGTAGACTATTTTCTTGTTGCGCCCACACTAGCATTGAAAATACTCTCTCTTCCTTCTGATAAATCTGTTAAGACTTTTTAGGTATAAGAAACCCCAAGTAGTGAAAGTATTTTCCATTATTAGTATACTATTCTTGTTTGAAGTTTTGGTGAAGAAAACACAGGAGCAAGAAGTCAAGGTTGGAATCTTTGGGTCTTCTTAATTACTACTAAGAAGGCAAATCTATATGAGATATGATGGTTGATTTTAGTTTGATCTAAACTATGATTTTTTTATACAGTAAAATCCAGTTTATTCACGTTTTTTTTTATTATCGAAAAAATATATTTTTAATTTTAACTAATTAAATATATTAGATTTGATTTGATTTATTTTTAGAAAATAAATAAATAAAAGGAAAACGTGTTTTTGTTGAAAACGTGTTTTGATAAGAGTTTCAAAATATTTTTTCAAAGTTGACCGAGTAAAAATAGGATCGTGATTCAAGCTGACTTGAATTAGAACTGGGTTGAGTCAAAACAGGATCAGAACAGTTCTGATTCAGCTTTAGGATTATCCAGAATGGTTTGTGTTAGAGCACTGCTCGGTCGAACTCGCATGTGTTGCTATCTCAAGCGTGTTTGTCAATGTTAGTGATCAAAACTATAAGTCTTGATTTCTAGCCTATCTATAGATGTCTCGGACTAGGACATAGATAGTGTAGTTGAGCTTAGATTTCACACGAGTTCATCATTTGAAGACGAAGAACTACTAAGAGGAGCTTGTGGAACTTCTTCGACAAAAGGTATGTGGAGACTTGAACTCATCTATCACTTGGAAAGTCTATTTCTACTATCTCCTATATTGAGACATAAGTCGTGTTAAGATATAGTTTTCTCTATACACATTTGAGATTTCGAACTGAGTATATCTCGCTTACATATTTCTCGAAATATGTGTTGGTAAGCTTTCGCTTCGACCAAGTTCATCTTATATCATGAGAAAATTGCCGAGTAACATCTTACATGGTTTGTGTGATACAATCATTTGATGCAGGCTTTGAATGTTTCGATGATGATTATTTCAATATCTTGAAAATTGCTTTGATGCTAATAGTGTGTGAAAACGGCTATTATCATTATAGAAGAATGTTTCAATGATTGAAATAAAGAGTTTAGAATCTTGTAACCATCTTTGGATATAAGCATAGTGTTTTCGCACATTAGTGTATAAGTCCAAAACCGGGAACCTAAAGTATGCATACTTGTGTGTATACAAAAAGGTTGTAGGAGACTGGGTAAGTATGCGACCCGTACGCATACTGGCGGAAGTTCATGTCTGTGAATTTCTGTTGAGTTTGAAAACCAAAACCAAACTCATCCTAACGTAAAGTGCACGTACTCAGACGCGTGCATCGAGCGAAAGTTCACGTCCGTGAATTTCTCATTGATTTTGAAAAACTAAAACAAACTCAAATCCAAGTTGCTTAAGTACCCATACTGTACGCATACTTAAGTGTGTTACTTTTCTAAAATCGGTTATTCGTGAACCTAAACATTAAACAATAAGGAATGCAATCTTTGCAAACCGTGGCTACAATGTTCATGTATTGATGTGAGTGAATCAAACTGATTTTGCTTCAATTGTGTTCTTGTATAATCCATGAGAATATAACAATTGAACAACTCTTTAACTAGTTTCATTTGAGTCATTTGAACTAGTTATGGTTAAGATGAATAAGGTTGATATGAGAGTAATCATATGGCTAACCTCGATTAACTATTTGTGAACCAACATGGTGTACACGTTTAGGTACGGTTACATAAACCTAAATGAGGGTACATTTCATTTGTGTGTAACAAGCTAAGTTCGATCTAAAGGTTGAAAGATATTAGCTTGGGAGAATCAGGTTTTTCATCTAACGGTGAATATTGAATGCCTTGTTACCAAGGTAACTTAGATTGCAAACTTTGATTTGAAAACTGTATAAAGGAGAACTCTAGCAACTGGGAAACCTACTCCCCACACCTCATGTGTTACTAGTTGCATAACTAGAGTCGATTCTCCTTTAACCTTAGGTTTTCTTTTCGAGACCCTGCAGGTTAACGACTTGAAGATTTCATTGGGATTGTGAAGCCAGACCTAACTATTATCTTGTAGCTGCGTGATATGATCTTGTTGTTTCTATCATGTTGAGTACAATTGGAATAATTGACTCAAGATTTTATATCTCCGATAGGCAAGATAGAAAAGTAATCACAAACAACTTCGTCTCATCGTTTGTGATTCCACAATATCTTCTTTTGCTAGTCGATTAAGATTATTGTGAGGTGATTGATAATTCTAGGTTGTTCTTCGGGAATATAAGTCCGGGTTATCGATTGGTTCATGTTCACCTTAATTATCAAAAGACGGAACAAAAACTCTTGGGTATTTATGTGGGAGATAGATTTATTCAATCCTATAGACTTTTACGTGAGACAAGATTTGTCTATCAAGTCTTCGACTTTGGGTCGTAGCAACTCTTGGTTGTGGGTGAGATCAACTAAGGGAATCAAGTGCGTAGTATCCTGCTGGTATCAGAGATGTAAGGAGCGCAACTGTACCTTGAACCAGTGTGAGATTGATTAGGGCAACTACAGTCCACCTCAAGTTAATTGGTAGTAGGATAATGTCTCGTAGCGGCTTAATACAAAGGTGGTGTTCAAACCGGACTAGGTCCCGGGTTTTTTCTCGCATTTGCGGTTTCCTCGTTAACAAAATTCTGGTGTCTGTGTTATTTCTTTTCCGCATTATATTTTGTTATATAATTGAAATATCACAGGTTGTGCGTTAATATCAATCAATTAGAAATCCAACCTTGGGTTGTTGATTTACATTGATTGACACTTGAACATTGGTCTTTGGTACCGTTCAGGTTGTTTCACATAATAATTAGGTTCACGGATTTCTATCTGTTTGATTTGTTGATTACATTATGAAACAGAGATATCACTAGTGGAAAATGGTCTATCAGAGACACAATGGAATGATACAAACGGGAATATCGCGATTCAACCACATACCTATAGTGTCGTTGACTAAGGTCAAAGTGTCGTTGTGCTTGGACTTTTGTTGACTTAGACAACAATACTTAGTTATGGTGTCTTCGACTAAAGTCAAACTGTCGTTGGTTTAGGAGTTTTGTTGATTTAGACAACGTCACTCACGTAGTATGGTTTCTTTGGTAGGATATTCCACCTCTACGGTCAGGATTTGCTCTGAAAATTAATAAATAGCTGGATCAAAATATTACCTCAGGTCCTCGACCTTATCTATCTCAGAGAATCTCCAACAATGGGTGTTAAAAATTCTATGTGGAATTTTTATTTAGATCCTTATTTATGGGGTGATTTGTTTGTGGCAAAAATAGTAATGCTTTGCTCATGAACTATCTCCAATGGCGAGGGTCATATTTCTAAGATTTGTTATTTTGGATAATGATTAAATTGATTCCCTTTTTCTTATTGGTTTAGAAAAATTTATTTAAAGATAAAAATTTAAAATATAATTAAAAAGATGACATGGAGGTCATTTCCAAGGTCTAAATAAGACTTTCTCTAAGACCTTCGTATTTATTTTGACACCCTTCCTACTTAATAGGACCCACTGTTGCCTGTTGGAGATGCATTTTATGTAAATGAGGGTCTAAAATCCTATGTGTCATAAAAAAATAAAATTTTCACCCTCTATTGGAGATGCTCTGAAGCAGAGAGAGAAAACATAATATTCTCCGCCTCTCTCTTGGTCTATCTTTTCTCTCTCACCTTCACAGATGAAGCGAACTTCATCCCACCATTTCCTCTCACCGAAGCTAAAACTAAACCAGATTTGCAACTTCATTTCTCATCCATGGAATCAACAAATTTAGAACAATGAAACTCACTTCAACCGCTGCTACCAACCAGCAAAACTTACTTTCCTCTAGTTTCCTACCCTAAATCTAGTTTCTCACTTCTCCGAGACTCGGACTCTCTTCCCTCTCCAGTCTCCACTCACTCCAGCCGCCACCACCACCTCCATCACCACGACCATCTTTCTTTCTCAAAGTGATTCATGTAACCAACAGTTGAAGAATCAACTGAATTGCTTCTCTTAAAAACAGTTGAAAAATCATTAGCAAGTTAAGTTTAATGATTCTTTTTGAGTTTAGTTGTTTTGGGTTCAGATTTAATTGAAAAAACAACCGATTTAGTTTTTTCATAAAATCAATTTTGTGGGTTTTCATTAGAATGAATCCTAGGTTTTTATAATTAGGGGATTTTAAAATTGGGGGTTTGTAGTGGTAACAAGTGAGTGATTCTTCATTTCTTAGTTCTTACATATTTTTATGCTTGGATTATGGTTTTTGATTTTGTGTGGTTTGACGTTGAACCAGTAAGTGATAGAGTTGGAAGGGGAAACTTTAAACTGCAAAGGTTTGCATATTTTTTTTGTTCTTTTGAACAATTTTGGTTTGTCAAATAATCTATTAATTTTTGTATATTATTGAATCCAAAATATTTGGTTTAGTGTTAATGTGGTTCAGAAGAAATTGTGTTTTTACTATTTTTTCTGTTTTTTGCAGCACACTTGGTGGTAGTCATGGTGTGCAGAGATTTTTATATCATGGTATGTTCTAGTTGGTTTTTGCTAACAAGTGAGGTTGTTTCAGTTATTCAATGTGTATGTGTGTTTTGTACAGGATTATGTGACAAGACTCCTATTTATTTATTTTTTGCAGGTTATGGATATGTTGGGTCCAAGTTTATGGGATGTATGGAATAGCAACAACACAGAAATTTTTCGAAAAGAACATCAAATGTTGGCACTTTCAACCATTGATTGTGCTAGATATGTATCTGTATTATTTTCAGACTAGTTCAGCATGGGCAATAAGGATGATAATTGGTCCTCCAATTAGAAGTTTATACGATGTACTTATTTTGTTGCACCCTCAAGTAATAAAGAGTAGTTACCAAAGTTGGCTCGATTGTTGATAACTTGATATTTCCAGAAACATTGCCTTTAATTCCAACTTGGATTGCAAGTTGGACCTAAAAAAGCAATCGTTGTACAAAGCCCATAATGCTGAGTATAATCTAAAGGTATGTACAATATTTGATATGTTTGTCTTTAGAAACATCTTTGCTGATGGTTTGTTTTTTGTGATTATTTTTGATACGACTGTATAATGATTTATGCTTCACAATGCTTGTTAGAGCGTTTTTCTGCTGTAATCATGAGAATAAGGGAGCCTAAAACAACTGCGTTGATATTTGCTTCTAGTAAGATGGGACATACTGCTGTCGGTTTTAGTCTGCAGTTGAAGGGAATGCATTGAATTAGCTTGTTTTGGTAGCCCTATGCAAAAATCCAGACTCAGACCTGAAAAGTTGTTGTTTTTTTGTTACTATCTTAGGGATGTTTTAGTGTGTACGTATCTATTTTAACCTATATACTGGATAGTTGACCTTTAAACAGATGTGCGCGCTTCTTTTTTCAGGTATGCAATGGGGCTAAGAGCGAGCAGCAGTCAAAGCTTGCAGCTAGAAAGATATTAATCCCTGGAAACGTTCCGGATTGTAGCTATCTTCGTTAACTGAGAAGCTTCTTCCATGGTATTGGATAGTTGGATGGTATCATTGTTGATAAATTTCTCAAAATGACATGTACTTCTGTTTTGCAGTATGCTCGAATCATACAAAAGCTTAGGTTTCCAGCCAAGTTTAAGGTATTTGTCTGTATAGGGCTCGATTGGCTAATTTATCTTCTGTCCTCATTGGACAATATCACTTACAAATTGCTGTTTTTGTTTAGGACTTCAAAATTCAAAACATCGTTGGATCTTGTGATGTACAATTCCCCATTAAGCTTGAGTGGCTGTCATATTGTCATGGTCCCTTTTCAAGTGTAAGTAGTTGTTCAGTAACTGGTCAAAGTGAGACCATTGTGTAACCTTTGTTGGGGTATCTTTTTTTTTTCTTGTCGGTTTCGTGGGGTATTTCTTATTTAAATTTAGCTGCAACTTGTTGGTACAGTATGAGCCAGAACTCTTCCCAGGTCTGATCTATTAAAAGAAACATGCAAAGATTGTGATTTTGTTGCAATTCACCATTGAATCTCTATGATCCTAACCGGTTTCTTTAGGCTATGAATTGAAATACACTTGCAGAAGGAAATATTTAACTTGCTTGGTTTTTGTAAGAATCATTTAGTATATACTACTACTTGAACTCTTGAATGCACTGTATTTCTGTGTACGCGCCGGCTTCCATTTACCGGAACGCAAATAATTACAAGAATCTTATGGGTAATGTTGACAGCAGCCTGTTAAGACAAGGACAAGCAAATTCTGATGTAGCTCTAGTTGCTCATTTTCTTTTAAAGCATCACTTGACCACTTTCCCCAATTAGTGAAAATTTTAACAAGGGAACAAGATTAGTATAAATGCTAAGTTAAGGGTAATTTATTGGATTTGTTGGTTTGGTAATATGAATCCCATGGTGATATTGTCGATAAAAATAATTAATGATTCATGTTGCTATGCAAGCTATTGTATGTCCACTAAATTTGTATCCTCATTTTTGTGTTATGTGTCTTTTTTCATATGCTATTTTGTTTCTATCCATAGGATCTGCTTACAGATTTCATTCATTGAAACTCCTGAATTTCCATAGAATTTTATGTATATAGTGCATCCATATCACAAGCTGACTAGATTGTGCTGCTTATTTTCGTATCAGGCAGAATGGTTCTCGGAGGTGCAAAGGTAAATTAAATTATATAGCAATGTTACTCTTGTTTTAAATGTGTAATTATATGTTTTAGCTTCACAATGTTGGATGACTTATGGTGCCTGGTTTGGTTCGTTTCAGGTTCGAGATGATACATACACAGCCTTCCATAATATATATCCAGTCCTAACTGAGTTCAGAAAGAGTGAGCAGTAAGATATGATACTCCTTGCTCAGGTATCTTAGAAAAAATAGTTCTTCGCAAATGGATGTTTTTAATTTTGTTAGTATCCAATTGGTGTCATGGACCTTGACAAATTACTGCTCTACCAACCCGCAAAAAAATGTACGAATATGTTTACAAAGGATTCTTTGTTTGCAAGGTATGACACTAAACAAAGTTCAGCATTTGTTGTGATTTTTCAACATATTCTAATGTTTCTGGACACAAATACTGCAGATTTAGGTACTTATTACCCTGCCTTTGTATATATGCATGGACAACAGCTGCGACTATTGCCTGTTTTTGGCTTCCGGTAGTTTCTTACTCTTTTCTTTCATGCTATTAAATTTGATATTTAAAACTCTTCTGTAAGTTCAGGATTTTTTTTTAAGGTAGAGTGGTATAAACCGATGATGTCAAATGCTTTCAATTCGTATAATATAATTGACAAATGCTATCCCACACGACTTTGCGGGGTAGCTTCCCGCAAAAGCGGCTTTCAATTGGTTAGATTTGCATTCAGTTTAGGACCCACCACTTCCACTTCGGGACCCACCATTTTCCCTAAAGGGTTCAAGGCTTCTGGATCTGGGTTTTAGTTGTGGGACATAGTGATCTAACGACTTAGAAGCCGCTTTTGCAGGAAGGCATCCCGCAAGGTCGTGCGGGATAGCACTGCTCTAATTGACAAATGCTCTAATTGACAATATAATTTCCTTGTCCTTATATATCTCTACTATTTAGTCTTTCCAGAGAGAGTTTTTCTTACTGAAACTAATGCATATTTATATAGGTGGCGGAGCAATAAGCAGCTATGGAGCATCTTCGTCATTGGTCCTTACTTTTGGAGCCTAAAGTAGCAATAAGTGGAGAAGAACAATCAGCAGTTGCTGCTGCAACAAGGAGGACAACCACATTTGATCATTTGGCAGTGCAACTTACCATCCAGCTGTCAAATGGATCAAGGATGCAAAAGCAGCACTAGAAACAACAGCCGTAGCAGTCTTCAATTTTCTCCTCTTCATCAGCTTCATCCCTAACATGCAAGAGGTAGTTTCAAGATTTCGATTAAGTATGTATACGAAATATAGGTTGAACATTTTTAACTTGGTGGAGAATTTTTCAGTTTAAAATTGTAATTGAATTCTACTTTTAATATGAATTCACTACACCAAATTCCCGGAATCGTAATAGCAATTTGTAACGGCTTATGGGTCGTTACGAATTTGCCGTTACAAATGCCCGTTACAAAAAATTCGTAACAGGCAGGAGCCGTTACTAATTTTTTTGAAATCCGTAACAGGGTTAAGCCGTTACGAATTTTTTTATAGGCGTGCCAGTCACACGCTTGGTCACACCTGGGTCGTCACACCTGGAGTTTGTGCGTGTGCCATTCACACGCGTACTGTTGTGTTTCCACCCAAAATGAGTAACACTAGAGGATATTTCCTCCCACACGTAAGGGTTATCTCCTACCTTAGTGAATCGAGATGTTTCATTTTCATGTTTTTTTCTCTTTCTCTTTTCCGCTCCTGCTCCTGCTTCTCTTCTCTTTTTTTGTTCAATCGATTAGCCGAGAAACCATCACAAAAACCTCTCTTGTTTTCTCCATAATCTTCAATAATCTTTAATCATCGATCTATGCAAGTGTTCATCGTCATAGGATTTTCGATTTTTAGGGTTCCATCTGTTTTCAATCATCTGTTTTTTTAGGGTTTCATATATTTTTTCTAATACGGTTTGTAATCTGTGAATCTGTTAATCTAATACGATTAGTTTCATCTGTGGATCGATTTTAGTCATTCTTCTTCAATTAGATCTAATTTGATTTGTTTTTTCTGATTTCATTTTAGGTTTTGAAGTACTGAAGAACTTTAAAGAATTTCTGCTAACTTAGAAGGTATAAGTTCTAAAATATGAACTGATTTATGTTAATTTCTATGTTAGGGATTAAAAAATGAACTGATTTTAGGGTTTTTTGTTGGGTATTTGTTTTATGATTTTAGGATTTGATTTTATTTTAGAAACATTAAATCTGTATTATCCATAATATTGATTTAATATTAGATAGCTTTCAATTTGTGATCTCATATAGAATTAACATATGTTCTTGATGGGGTTGAAGGTATAAATTCGATTCTGACAAGGAATTGTGGATTGAGTTTGTTGCGGTGGTGGAATTAGAAGGCTACATGGAAGAAGAAGAAGAAAATGGAAGAGATGGTCAAGAACAAGAAGTCACGAGGAAGTTTGTTGTTTGTCAGGATGATGAAAGGAGGTAGGCCGAAAGGGGTGCTTGTGTGAGCATTTGCGGTTGAGTTAGATGGTTAAATTGCGGAGATGGTTGCGGAGAGAGGCAAGAGTTATATGGGGATGAAAAGATCTGGCAGCTTCAAGGGGTTTTGGGTTTTTCATTTGATTTCTGATGTAAGAAATTACTAATAACAATTATTAATAACAATTATCTCTATTGTTTCATTATAATGAATACAGAGGTAAAGACCGATTACAGAGCCAGAATCAATATTATTAACTAGGACAAGAACTACTACGTGCACTTCACCAACAAATATATTATTTGCTCAGATCATAACTGCTATCATTACCGGTGATTTGGTAATGTGTGGGTGCTACAGTTGGAACTATTATTTAGCTTGATTATACTAGATGGGGATGTATGTAGGTTCATTATAGTGTTATTTCCTCTTACAACTTCTTCATTCACACTTTACAGGAAGAGCTTCTGAATTGGACACCTATCTAGCAAATATTATTTGGTTTCGAGAAGGCTAAAGGACTTGTGTGCCCTGTTACTGGAAAAAGGATTCAAGGGGTAAGCTTCTTTCACTTCTAACATAATGTTCCTGATCTTCTTTTTTTTATCTTGATTTCAGTTGGTTTATTTCTGTATCTTGTGTTACCCTTATATTCTGCATAGGGTATGCCAAGTGTTCTTGTGTTCATTGAGGTAATTAGAGAGTGAGTTCTTGTATGGAATCACACGATGAGTGTGTATAATGAAGGCCAGTTCTTGGTTGCAGAGAAAGCTTCGAGGTAACTATTACTTATGCTGCCTTACTCTTTATGATTGATTGTTGAGTATCTGCTGCTTAGTTTGAGTAATGACTTGGTATCTTAATGGGATACATGACGAAGCCAATGATTTCATATACAAGATAATTCATGTTATCTCTAAGTGAATTGGAGGTTTGCAAAAAGTTTCTTGTCAGATTAGACCAGGCTATCCTACGGCATTACTACTGTTGCTCTTTGTTTTATTACTTTCTGTGCTCTTTGTTTTATTTCTTAAGTGAACCTTGTCGTAATGTCGATACATACATATATAGAAGCAGGTCGGAAGTATACAAGGACCTTATAAGGACGTGGTGGGTGATATGGCTCACTGGTCTTACTCTTTCATAAGTAGCATTGCCTCGACCTTTGAAGCTACTTTCTGTTGCTCTTTGTTTTATTGCTTAAGTGAAACTTGTCGTAATGTCGGTCCATACATATATAGAAGCAGGTAGGAAGTATACAAGGACCTTGTAAGGACGTGGTGGGTGATATGGCTCATTGGTCTTACTCTTTGATAGGTACCATTGCCTCGACCTTTGGAGCTGAAGCCCCAGTTGTGAACCCAGATGGTCTTGGAAATGCACCACTACTCGTGTCCTTATATTGGTCTAGCAATAACTATGTGATGATATTATAATTGCGTGTCAGGTATACTGTGGACTTGCATATATATATATATATATATATATATATATATATATATATATCATGTAAAGGCCTAATATTGTATTAATTTTTTATGTTCAATTTATGCATCATTGTCCATTTTAATGTCCTTAGTATGCCTTTGCTCATCTACCTGGTAGTTACATAAAATTAATTTGGTAATATCCAAATGACTGAATCAACTTATACATACTCTTATAAGGAAAAAGCAATGAGGCTTATTATCTCTCTATTTTTCTACTTACTGTTATTCCTTCATTTTCAAGGTTATCAATATATGTTTGTTTCCACTTTGACAGCTGGACTTCCAAACGTGAGATGGTTTGGTGTTGAAGGAGACTATATTGTTCTTGTGATGGATATAATTGGACCTAATCTTGAAAGTCTATTCAACTTCTGCAGTAGGAAAATCTCTGTAGGATTAGAATATCGCGACATCAACACTTTGCGAGATTAGTAAATGACGACATTGCGAGGGAATCGTAGGGAAGTAAAATAAATGACGCAATGAATGACGACAGCCAGAACATGAGAAAAATGTGAAGACTCGGCAAAATTTAGGAGTGTCGAGAATTGATACATGTACACTTGCGATGTTTCAAGACATTCCCGAAAATAAAGGACAAACTTAGCTGTCATCCACACATGTACTACCCTATATAAAGGGTTGAGTAAGTCTGTTGTGGAGAGAGTTCTTTTTGAATTGTTAAGCAAGTCATTAGGAGAGAGAAAATTTTAGAGTGATTGTAATTCTATAACCCATTTCTATTTCATATTGTAAAGGTTCAAGTATTCAATCAATAAGAATCATAATCATTCGTTTTAAAATGACTTAATTGTGTTTATTCTAGTGAGGGGTGTAGTGTAGGATTTCCTGCAACTACATAATGGCGCTAGAAACAGGATGGAATAGAGATCAACCTTGTGAATTGAAAGAATCGGAGTAACAAGAAAGAAATTTCGTATAATTTTCAACAACTTACTAAAATTGAGAAATGGCTAGAAGAAGGAATACATCGAACAACCAACAACTGTTAGAAGAAGCGGGAGATTGGGTGGAGAAAGGAGAAATGAAGTAGGTGAACCATCAAGAATAAACGCAAGAGATAGAGAAGAAGGTCAAATTCAACCACCAATTCAACCAAAGACCGAATAGAGTAATAGATTATGATAGGGTGAGTGTGCATACATGGAGATCGGATTCTATGGAAGAAAGAGAAGAAGTGCAACAATTGATAAATAATGGACAAGAAGAGAGAAATCGAGAAGAAATGGGAGAAACAATCCATAGAAATGAAGAAGTCGCAAAGATTAGAAGCATTGAGGCAAACAATACATGAAGAAAGGCGATTAGAAGCGGAAGAACGTGCAAATTTAACAAGGCAAAACCATGAGTTAAGAATGAAAAATATGAGGTTGCGAGAATAAAAGGTCGAGAAGTAATACCAGTCAAGATCGGGATCGGTTAGAGAAGATATGAGGAGAACATTACCTGTAGAAAATGTTAATGAAGAAAATCTAGAAAAAGAGCCAAATCTCGGTGAAGGATGTTGCGAGAGAAGAGAAGTGGTAGAAGATCGTTATATTCCACATCCTAAAATTCTACGAATGGCCAAAATGACGGAAATCAAGAAAATAGGCAGCGTCAAGTGCGAATAATCCAATTGGTGGAGAAAATCGGAAGAAGGAAGAAGAATACTGTATGGGAGAGAAACACAGAGGAAACAAAAGGAGATTGAAGATGACATCGAAAAACATTATATTGAACAAGCGCGCTTAGCTTGCGAAAGGGAAAGATTAAGAGTAGAAATGGAAGAACGGGAATTGGAGGAAGCAATTCGGCAAAACAATCATGACAATCGAGAAAGAAGGCGCGAGCAAAATCGCAACAATGGAAATATCAATGAAGAATATGAAAGAATACAAAAGAGAAATGATAGACAACCAAGAAGAGAAAATGATAGATATAATGGTGTGCGAATTCGTGAACGAGATGAAGGAGAAATTCGCAGAGAAAGAAGAGAAGAAAATGATGAACAAGAAAATCAAAATAGACATGAACGCGAAGGAGAGAGGCGAACTAAAAGACCAATAAATCCGAATCCTGATGTAAATGAACAAATCTTAAGAGAGTTGGCAGAGATGAGAGGAATGTTGAACAATAGAAGGGGAGGAGGAAGAATACAATTGGATGAGGCCATCGAAGAGGCTGCGAAAACCCCCTTTACACTAGAGGTGCAGTTAGGAGGAATACCCCAAAAGTGCAATTTACCCGCGTTAACCGGATTTTTGATGGAACAACTTGTGCAATACAACACATCAAAGCGTATGTGCGATGTATGTTACAATGGGAAAATCATGATGCCATATTGTGCAAATATTTTGCATCAAGTTTAACAGAGAAGCACTCGTGAAATGGTTTGAGGGTTTACCAAGAAACACAATCACGTCATTCAACCATTTACAAGCTATATTCTTAGGGGCATATATAAGTAACAACTCCTCGCGACCAGGAATTGAAGATGTATTTGGGCTGAAACAAAGAATTGGCGAAAGTTTGAGACACTTAACTGTGAGATGGAAGACAATGTGTAGCGAAATGGTTGGACGAGTGGATGAAAGATATCTTATTCTATCATTCATAAAAGCAATGTTCGCGACCAATTTGTTATATATTCAAATTTTTAGAGTCAAGAATACAATTACAATGACTGAGTTGCGAGAACTCCAGGAGGAATATATTGCTCTAGAGGAAAGGCAAAATGAGATGGAATCATACCCGATTGCGAATACAAATTCAAATGTTTGCGAATGCAAGCTTATTACCCAAATTGATAAACACAGTAACGAGTACTTCGCAAGGGCAACAAGAAAGAATAATAGATGATGGACAACCAAAGATAGTAGCTATGGGAAGCCGTGATCAAGAAGAATTTGAAAGGGAAAGGAACTACTACAACCGTGGCGGCAATAACAAAATTCAAAGACTTGATCATCCGCAAGAAACTTATGGAGGTCGAAGGCAGAATTATCATGGAGGATAGCGAAGTCACAGAGTAGTATGGGAAGAAATCAAAATGCCACCACTAAATACTAGTGTGGAAAAAATATGGGAAGCTATACTCTTGATGGAAAACATACCTGCACCGTGGAACATGGGGAATGAGCCACCACCAAGTGATAGAAGTCACGAGTTCTGTTCTTACCATCGCTTTCATGGACACCTAACAAATGACTGCAGAAATATAAAAAGAATCATCCTCAGAATGATCGACCAAGGAAAGCTAAATCATTTTCTAAAAAATGAAGAGAAAGTTCAACCGTTACCACCACCGCCAGAAATGCATAGGGCAAACTCAGCAAAGGGGAAAGAAACATTCGTAATAGAAGTTGGAGCGAAATCTAAAAATTTGTTTTGCAACTCCATTGTACATTCATACAGTAACAATTGAAGATTTTCATGATAATGTTCTCGGTAGGGTTTTCGCGAAGGATGCTCATAATAGAGAAGTGATGAACATCGCGAAGACATCGCAGATTAAAAGAATGGCAAATATAGATTATTTCATTCACTACAGAAGAGATTCCCGAAGGCGAGAGACGCATGACAGCCCATTGGTCGTAAATTGGAAATTAATCCAAAACCTCGTAGATGGTGAAGATGATGAAGCAGAAAATTCTTGGGCGATCAATAAAATCTTAATTGATACGGGGAGCTCAGTAAACATTCTTTTTTACCATACTTACAAGACTATGGGTGGGAAGGATGAAGAGTTGATACCTTCGACGTATAAAATATACGGTTTCAATGGCACAGCGAATAAGCCTAAAGGAGAAGTTCATATGAGAATACCTTTGCAAGGATTATCAATCAAATTTTGTTAGTGTAGTCGATGTGGAGTCCCCTTATAATGCATTGATTGGAAGGCCATGGATGCACGAAATTCTGGGCGTAGCGTCGACTTATCATCAGTGTATAAAGTTTCCTCATCCTAGCGGTGTTGGAATTATAAAGGGAGACTGGATGGAAGGACAAAAATGCTATGAGATTGATGTGGAGAGTTGTGAGGAAAGATCTGCAAAAAGAAAGGGTTGGAAGCAAAATATAAAAGATGAACAAAGAAGAGAAAAGTTGATGGTGGATACCATAGAGACAAGAGGTGAAGATACATTGCGAAGCAGGTGCATGAAAGCAGTTGAAAATTATGATGGAAAGGAATCATTAAGAGGTTTGAATGGTGCATAGGCAGAGAGCAAAGCAGGAGCAAAAAGTGTAAGAAATGAATAATCATTATTATCAAAATCAATGACAAAGGCATATCAAGAGTAAGAGGAAGAAACAATAATTGAAGAAGAAATGCGCGAGAATCTCGCCATCAAGAATGTATGAAAATTTGATTGAAGAATTGAAATGAGATTACTATAAACAAAGCAAGATTGCGATAGCTTCGCAAAACAAAATAACAAGAGAAAACCAAAAATGAATGATTGAATGAATTAACAAAAATGAAAGAGTGAGTGAATGGGACGAACCTTTATGGCGTACACCCTAGTTCGCGAATGATATTTCGCAAGAGGCAAATGTAAGACCTAAAGTGCGTCATATAAGGGGGTATCTCTTGACATGGCTCAGGGAAAAGGTTACACCGCTCTTGGAACCTGAGTCATGGAGATTTGGGGCCCATGAAAGCCTATCCGGGAGAGATACCTTGGATTTCCAACTATATATATAGGTTATACCCTTGTTGGACGCCCGAGGGTATCTTCCAAGGAGTCAGTGTATGCTCAAGGCGCCGAGGTACACGGTTGAGCCAAGAGTGCCTGGGACATTTGAAGTGTCTCTACCATTCTTGGCAAGTCTTAGCGTATGCTGCACTCGGCCCGAAGAAAACTCCACTTAGGGTGCAGCTGCAGCCTTGTAACTATAAGCCCTATAGGTATAAGGGATAAGAGGCTGCGAAAACAACTGGTTGTTGTTAAGACCGGATGGGAGGAGCTAGTCTTGTATGGCCGATGTACGCCTCCTTGAAGGGGCAACCAGGGAGATGATAAGGGCGTCACCCTCCATTAGGGAGCTGATAAGTGTCACAAGACGGAAATGTCATGGGGCTTTATATTCGCAAGAACATTTAGGCTGTCATATTGTCGCAAATGAAAAATCTGCAGAGGCAAAAATACTAAAGAAATGATAAGACAAAATCAATGGGCCATTACATGAAAGTGTAATGACGTCCTGCGATTTTGTCGCACGACGTCAATGTCATGGGACTTTATGTTCGCAAAGAATATTTAGACCTGTCATATTGATGCAAAATGAGGTGGCAAAATAAGACCTTTAACTAGGAAGGCAAAATAAGACCACACAAAAACAATGATAAGACAAGATCAATGGGTCATTACATTAAAGTGTAGCGACGTCCTGCGATCTTGTCGCAATGACGAATTTCAACATAAATGATGATAAAATAACATAATAAATTGAGTAAGCAAACAAGCTTGCGAATACGGCTATATTTCTTCACTTATTTGTGGAGAATTAGCAATGATTAGCCATGAAATTAAGAAGTATCATTACTTAAAGATTATCGACTTAATTTCTCTCATGTGAAAATAAATAACAGAGGCAAGTATGGGAATGATTAGAATAAAAACTTGTTATTTATTTTCATATGATAGATTTACAATAAGAGATTACAAAATGGAAGGTTAGAAGGATAAATGTACAAATATCGCAGGAAGAGAAAAAGGAAAAAAAGAACAATCTTTCAACTTATTCTTCTTCTTCATCAGATTCTTTATCAGATTCCTCTTCTTCGCTTGCTTCACTATCAGAGACATCTGAGGAAGGCATATTTTCAGGAATTTCATCGAGAAGACAAGGATATGAAGAAAGAGGAATGTTGTGGTCATTACAAATTGCTTCAATAGTTTGATTGCGAAAACGCACAACATCATTATTGAAATTCGCCACAGTAGTTTGTAGTTGCTTCTTCAAAATTAGAATATTTTCATTGCGAAGAGAGAAGTCTTTTGCAAGTTGTGATTTCTCGATTCAAGTTCCTTGATTCTAGTTTGAAACCTCTTCTCGGTTCTCGCGAACAAATGACAATGAGTTAGCAACTTAATAACAGTTTCATAAAAAAGAAGCGGAAAAATAATGAAGAACAGTAAACAACCTTCTCTGTCAGAAATCATATCTTTAACCAAGGCATTATGCTCGACATGAAGACTGACGTTAACACCTAAGTTATTTCTCGCATTATCTAGAACCTTCGCAGCCCAAGCAAATTCATCATCATTATTTATAACAAGAAGTGATCGAATTTGATTTTCTCGCTCATTAAGTATGGCATTTTGGCGAAGAGATTCGTCTCGTTCAATTTGGACTTCAAGAAGAGTTTTTTGAAATTTTGCTAATGCTTGTGCACCTTGATTAGCAATGCGATCCTTATCATCTATGAGGCTGCTAATCTTTTTCCTTAGAATATTATTACTCTCCTGGGAGTCAAGATATAAACGTTTAAATCGGTTGGCTAAACCTAAACTAGATCTATGTTCAATTTCTAAAAAGATGAAATTTGGTTCGAAGTTCATTTAATGAGAGAGAATTAATCTTGTTTGAAGAACTACTTAAAGATTCATTGAGATGAGCGAGAAGAGCATCATCATCCATAGGTTCAGGGAATGAATGGAGAAGGATGGCTTCGTCAGAAAGATTATAAATGTCTGCGAAAATGATAAGTCAGGCAAAGAAAAATAAATGATAAAGTGGAAATGAAGAAAAGAGAAGGGTGTTATACCATAAAGTTGCTGATTAGCACTTTGAAGAGTAGATATTTTGTCCTTTTGGGAAGAAGACTCAACTTCCAACTGTTGAATTTTAGCATCCTTCTTGCGAGATGTCGCAACTTCAATTTCTAGTTCTTTGTTCTTCTCCTTAAGTTGAAGATTTTTCTTCTCAAGATTGTTGCGTCTTTTCTCAAGGTCTGAGGCAACAACAAAGGAAGCTCTCCCAGACTATAAAGGAAAGTAAAGAAATTGTTAAGATAAGGTTTATAATCGAAATCGCAAAGAAATAAATAAATATGAACATACCAAAGCACTGAGTGCATTTAAGAGACTGGGAGTCATTGTTCGAGAAACTCCGCGAAAGAATCATTATCCACTAACAGGGGGGCATCGCAGATATTAGCGAGCTTCGCAAGTGGCGATAAATGATCATCACCCAATCCTTGCATAGAATCGGAAGACACTAGACAATTGCGCCATAGCGAAGCGACCGAATGATTCTCCTTTGCAAAGAAGTATCAACCTCATTTTCATCTTCGCGAAATTCTCGTGGTTTGGGAACTAGAACGAGAAGAGGGATGGACTTTCCGTTTTTAGAAGATGGAGCAGAAGATTTATCCTTGCGAAGAGTGATTTTATTCTTGCCTTTAACTTTCGCATTTTCGGGAATGTCAATTTCTTCAACGCCAACCTTCGCATTACCTAATGAAGATAAGAAACAGAGGCAACAATATTGTTAAAAATAACAAAAAGAAAGTATTTACTTCATCCGTGATTGATCGGAGTATCACCAGTACTCGCCTTTGGACGTCTTCTATAACTCTTTTTCAATTTGGTAATCTAAATTTTTTGCAAGCCTAGTAAATATAAGAGGAAGGAACAATCGTAAAGCAAACTTGAAATAGGAAATATACCTCTTTTGCCTTCTCGGGCCACTTAAATTCCCAAGGACGATATTCTGCGAGATTCGCATGGAGTGTATGAGAACCCCGCAATATAAGGTCCTCTCAAAAATAGAGGAACAACCCACCACTTCTCATCTTTGAGTACCGAGGAACATTATTTTTACCCGAGTGCCGTCAATATCTTGCATAAGCGCTTATCACTGGAAATATTATCTTTTCTCTTCAATCGAGCACCCCAAATGAGATTTATCATTTCTCATATTTATTACTTCATAATTTTCAAAAAAAGTTTTCTACAGTATATTTCTCAATGACTATTTCTAAACCTGCGAATCTAGGATCTTTGACATCATCGGATATAAAGATCCCTTACAAATATACCATTGGCTTAATTCAAGCATTAGACGGATGCAATCACCACTTAGTTGATAAATAGCTCGAGAGAATTTCTCATGAGCAAGAATTTCATAGAATAAAGGCATCTCGGGATTGTAGAGAGGAATGGGAAGGCCTGCGAGGATTTGACCTATCGAGATTATGATTTTCCGATCATCACACCGATGATCGAAAAACAACTTTCATAGAAAGTATAGATGAAGATTCTTGATCAGGAATGGTTGATAGGATGAAGCCCTTCTCTTGTAAGTTCTTTTGAGCTTCATTAAAAAAGGGGGTTTATATATACGACCAAGTGAAGCCATTTTTAGAGTATGGGAATGATTAGAAAATTGAAGATCAAGAGAAAGAAAGAAGGGAAGATTTACAGTTGAACGCAGTTGCGGAGGAAGAGAAAGTTGCAGAGGGAAAATAAAAGAGAAGAAGATAAGGGTGAGAAAACTATATATAGAGAGAAGAATCCTCGAGAAAACAAATGCATTTAATGCGAGATGGGACGTGAATGGTCAAGAATAAACGGTTGAAAGAGACGTGTCAAGAAAAGAGTGGAAGAAGAAACATCTGTAATAAATTCCGTATAAAAGTAAGGGAGTGAAACAGATAAAGATGAACAATTGCGGCATTTCAAAATATTGGTTCTCATGACATTCTCTTCTTCGCAGAGAAGACATGAGAAGAGGCAAGATGTAGGATTAGAATATCGCGATATCAACACTTTGCGAGATTAGTAAATGACGACATTGCGAGGGAGTCGCAGGGAAGTAAAATAAATGACGCAATGAATGACGACAGCCAGAACATGAGAAAAATGTGAAGACTCAGCGAAATTTAGGAGTGTCGCGAGAATTGATACATGTACACTTGCGATGTTTCGCAAGACATTCCCGAAAATAAAGGACAAACTTTAGTCATCATCCACTGTGTACTACCCTATATAAAGGGTTGAGTAAGTCTGTTGTGGAGAGAGTTCTTTTTGAATTGTTAAGCAAGTCATTAGGAGAGAGAAAATTTTAGAGTGATTGTAATTATATAACCCATTTCTATTTCATATTGTAAAGATTCAAGTATTCAATCAATAAGAATCATAATCATTCATTTTAAAATGACTTAACTGTGTTTATTCTAGTGAGGGGTGTAGTGTAGGATTTCCTGCAACTACAATATCTTTAAAGTCTGTTCTGATGCTTGCAGACCAGATGGTGGGTATTGAAAGTTCACTTATTGTCTATTCTTATTCTTAATACCTCTTTTTTCATTTTTTCTTGTATGTGTGGCGTGTCAATCGTGTTGAATTCGTACTCGCCAAATCTTTTCTACATCGAGATATTAAGCCAGATAATCTCCTCATGGGGCTTGGAAGGCGTGCAAATCAGGTTTGTGTCTTTACTTTGTAATACTTTTGTCCATTCTCCAACAAATGCTCAGGATAAGTTTTTTTGATGCATTGCATGCCTTTGCTTTCCATGTAGGTGTACGTTTTTGGCTTTGGTTTGGCTAAGATGTACATAGATATTACAATACATTCCACATAGGTAAGCAGATAGAAAAGTTTAATATTCTTGGCATTTGTACACAGTTCTAATAACATCAAATATATTTAATATTTGTTTTTTAGATTTAGAGCATTTTTTGTTTGTACATTAACTTGAATATATATGAAGGAAACATGTTAGGAGGCTTCTTAATCATGCCTAAGGTTACCAGAAGTTTAACCATTAGCTGAAAACTTGTTCTGCTTTTCTATCTGAATTGTTTATTTTATTGATTCTTCATCATATGGTATGCAAGCATTAATACTCACCTCGCAAGCGTGTACAAAGAAGAGTGTACTCATCGGTGAATACATGCGGGGTTGTGGATGCAAGCAAGATTATGGATGCGAAATTTGAAGTTGCCGAAAACAAGCTCTTTCTTCTTCATCCAAAACTGCAACCAAACTGGATAGCCATAGGTGAGGATCCTCAAAAGAATCTAAACAAGTAATTGAGTGATTTTACTGGTGATGTTTGCAGTCTTACTTGTTTGTGTATTTTCTTTTCGTAGTGCAGATTGGTTTTACGCCACATCATGCATGTCTTTGCTTACTCATGCTTTATATGTATCTTTTAGAGATTTGATAGTTCTGAAGTAATGTTTCTGCATTGTCTAACACTTAACTGCAGGGATGGATGGGGCCAGACTATCCAATCTCCACTGCTTGGTTTTCTGACTGTAGGTCTGTTTTGATTTTGCAGTCGGAAGAAAGAATGTGGGTTACAATGCTAATACGTCTCCACAATGCAGGAAAGAAAGATAAGATCCTGTTATCTTTTTAAGTTTGTAAATAGTACTGCTTATAGTGGTTTATGTTAGAAGAAACTTAAGAACTTGATACTTAGCAACAAAAAAAAAAAAATTGTACTTAGAGGAATTTATTTCCTCTTTCTGATATGAATTGGTTGAATGTTATATGAATTGAATGGATGTTATATGAATTGAATGAATGATGAAACTATTGTTGAGTGTGAATGATGAATGGATAGAGTTGAGTGTGGATGATGGATGGATAGGTGTAGGAATTTCGGCTTATTTCCGGCAGAAAATGAACTGCCAGTAATATTGACATGGTCAAAATTGGTCGATATTGACCAATTTTGACCAGGTCAATGTTGACTGGCAGTAATTTTTTTGATGTTACGAAAAAATTTGTAATGGCTATGAGCTGTTTCAAATTGCCACGTAGTAACGGCTCTGGCATGTTACGACGTCGTTGTTACGAAAAAATTCGTAACGGCTCTCGAAATACATTACTACGTGGCAAATTAATGTAACTCCCACAGTATTACTTAGAGCCGTTAAAATCAGGAATTTTTAACGGCCACAAAGCCGTTACAAAAAAAATGTAACGGCCACTTTTGAAACAGGTGACGGCCGTTACAACCCGTTTTAGTAACGGCTCAGTTCTGTTACTAATCCGAAAATTTGGTGTAGTGATTGTATTCAATTTCATGTTCTTATTTGAAGTCATTATTGGTTTTAGTTTTAAGTTTTTTCAGTTCAAGATTCAGCTGTGTCATTTTTGGAATTTAGCTGAATCTCAGTGTAATTTGAGTTTTGAATCAGAATTATTTCAGCCCAGTCAGAATGGCTGCAATCAGTCAGCTAGATCTGATTTATTTAATATAAAATCAAATCTACGATGCAGTCCAGATATCGTACCTAGAGACACCTCAAGAGCATCGTAAATTTGAGTCAACTTGAAAGTGTCGTTCCAGAAAAAGACACTACATCTACGGCACTTTCAGCGGCAACTCCAAAGTGTCGTATTAGGCGCTGATACGACACTTTCCAACTATCTTAAAACGGCTTTTTTCTACTAGTGTATTAAAACATACACTTTATTTTAGATTGAGTCTGACTGTCTAGTTGATTATCTAGAAAGTGTATTGGAGTAAGTCCTCTCAGATTTCCAAACGAATTGTTAGGTGTGGTTGTTAGTGATCGCTGTCGTATGCGTCAAAAATAATTTCACTTTCCTATAGTATATGATAAGAAAGAGTTCGTATCCACAGAAAGGCGATTGTAGTTATTTCGTAATCAATTTCTTAAAGTAACCAATTGGGGGGATTTCTGATTTTTATGTAAGCAATAAAAGTAAATTAAAAGCAAAGTAAATTGTAGAAAGTAATCAATGGAGAGAGATATTGGTCAAGGAATTCATCTTCAATCTTAGACATGTGCTTGCATATATGAATAGAATTACGATTTAATCTCTTGTGTTATCAAAAGCCTAGAGAATCAAGAGAGCAAGATAATCTATTAATTTCCTAAGTTCATCAACACACACATTAGGGCTCAAAGTATGTGAATTCTACCTAAAGAATAACCTAACGCCTTGCGCTAATCAAGTTCAATTCCTAGGAGCATTAAGTTTCGTAAATAGGCTAATCAATGCAATTGTCATGCGTTGCACATAACAATTCGGACAATGGTCAAACTCTACATATGATTACGAGAGTGTATCACTACAAACCGTAAACATATCATGCTACTTGTATTCAAGGTTATCGCTCGATGAGAAACCTAAAATAGCTATGGACTAAGATGCAAGTTCAATTAATTGGCCACTTAACTAATCAAACATCATAATCCTATCACAATACTTCAATCATGTGATCATAAAAACAAGAGAGAATTGAACGATAATCAAGAGAGAAAACTAATACATAAAGCAAACACAAGTTTTAGAAATCGGACTACATCCTTAACCAATAATATAGAATTTAGCTACTCATAGCTATGGAGTTCATCACCAAAATATAAGTTGAATAAAGAAGAAGATGAACAAAAGCAAACCCTAGAAGCGTAAACAAAACCGGCTCTCCAAAGTTCCAAGAATAAGATATTCTATAAGTTGTAGAAGACCTTCCCTTTATAGCTTTTCTCCAACTTCTAAAATTAGGTCTAGTCTTCAAAGTCCATTAGATGAAAATCCACCAAGCCCATAAGAGAAAGAAACCTGTGTAGAAAATATGTCCCAAAAAGTGGTCGCGGAAATATGGTATTGTGGCGAACTTGGCCTAAAGGTCACCTAAAACATCTCGGGTGACCGGCAAAGTCCGCTTGGTCACCAAATCAACGGGTCAACTCTGCGAGTCAACCGGTCAAGGCGATTCGGTCGAGTCAACTCAAGTCGAACGAATTGTGTGAGTCGAGGTATGAGTCGATCCACCGACTCACCGATTGGGTTGAGTTGCCGTGCCATCACTGCTGCACTCGGCCAAACTCTTTTAATGCACAATCCTTGTGCTTTAGCCTTACACCTCCAAAGTAATGGTCGTGCATTCTCGCACCCTCGCAATCCAACATTTAATCCATTCTTGCCTTCTCAATCCACCTCAAATTCAAATCCCATTCGAAAACAACACACGGCAAAGCATTTCTTCCATCAGCTGCGACTTCATGGCATTCAACTCGGCTTTGTACAGCCACTTAACATGAACCCAAACACACATTCACCATCTTATTTGCACATACACAACCAAATATCAGTCCCTGCACCTTGAGCTAACACCACCTCAGTACCATCACCATCCTAGCTCAGGCCAACAGCTCCACATTATGCTTGGCCATTCCACTTCCACAACCTGCAATGAGCTAGCACAAGCAATATTTGTAGCTCATCAGGACCAGCTCCACATACCTGCACCACACATTACCACAACTACACAGCATCACCACTGCACTACACACCCAGACTAACACTAGCCAACCATTTGATAACGCTGCACAACACTCATTCACATCTGGAGTCTCACATACACAACCATTTCAGCTCCATAACCACCATGACACAGCCTTTGCTCATTGCCTGGTTCATCTCGGCACATCTCCAAAGCACTTCGCACTCCGCAACTCGCCCCATTAACCACCAGTGCCTACAGCTCAGTCATTTCAACCACCTGCTCTTCCCTGTAACCTCAATGCCAGCAACAATTCCAACTTGACATGCACCCGCATTGCCATCAATCTCTTCACTCACCGCAAACCTGGAGACAAAGCAAAGAATCTCATTCATACACAAGAACCACACTCGCACTTCTTTGTTCATCACCACAGCAACAGACTTATTCAATTCACAGTTTCCTTGACAACCTGCAATATCACCTCAGGATACCACCAGCTCAATCTCCCCTGCACTAACATTCATCTAAACCTCATAGCAAAGATTTCATACAACCTTGAGCTCACCCAAAGTGTACAATCAACACAAGCTGCAACTCTGTCACAAGCTCATATCGACCCATTTCAAGGCCAACAGCCATATTCACCAACACAGTTCTTGTGTTCAGCTGCAGCCATCCACTGTGGCTCAACCCATCAATATCTGAGTTGCACTCATTCCCACAGGCCAATACCAGTACAAACCCAGGCCAATTCTACATCCTTTTCTTAGCCAGCTCAGGCTTCATAATACCAATTCCCTGGCTCCATTGCTGCTCTGTAAATCACTAATCATCTCTAATTTCTCCATCTGCTTCAAGGCCCATTTCTTGTAACCTGCAGGTCAGCCAACAGCTCACTCTATCAATCCAACACCAGCTTCACCGGCAACATCTCAAGACCAACAGCATTCATTTTCTTCATCAGAAACCCTAACCTGAGCTCATTCTTCATCTACAATAGAGACCACCACAAACCCTAGCTTCATTATAAAACCCCCAACTACAAATTTGACCAAAACCCAACTCCATTCCATCATGATTACATTGAATCTCCATATTTTGATCTCCTCCACAGTTACAGACTCCCATCTCAATTCGAACCCTAGTTTGCCAATAATACATCACTGCCATCATCTAAAATTCCATTTCCGCTTAACTGATTTCATTATCACCAAGCCATAGCAAATCATCTTCGATTTCCATCTTCTCCCTGTTGTTCTAAGATTACTTAACTCAACCACTTACAATCCAGAATTACCACCAGAAACTCGATCTCCTTGTGTTTCTTCTCAAACCCTAGACGACTGCAGCACTCACTCGTCGCCGTCTTCTCTCTGTGAACTCGATTCCATGGCTGCACAGCAGCCTCTTTCTCTGAATTTAAATTTCAGGTGAATGAGTAATGATTGAAAGAAAACATCTCTCGATTTAGGTTTTGGTGTAGGAAAATGATGGTGGATATAGCCACCCAGGTCTGGCAGATAAGGGGTTATGGGAGTAAGGTTATATCCAAGTGTCCAAATACCTTGATAAGGGCTACCCACTGAAGCCCCTTAACATTTGTCGGCTGTTATTTAATATTTCTCCAAGAGGGTTGTCCCTTAACCTTGGGTCACTCCATATATCATTTGCCCGTGAGATGACAATTTCGCCCTTTTTGCTCAAATTGGATAATTTCTTCTTCTTTTCCTCCGTGCGACTCCAGAGTACCTAATAACTCAAAAACACGCGTAAAGTACATGATTCACAAGAAAAATAGCAAAGAAAGCGTAACTACTAGATAGTAAATACGGTGTATTCTACATCTATCAGTTAGACCCCCGCATTTTCAGTTTGGAACTGAGATTCTGAATTGGTTCTAAAGTCTGTTTGGATGTGGGGTCAGTTTGGTTCTGGAATCAGTTTAATTCTAAAGATCTTGTAGGATCAGAATATCACGACATCAATACTTCGCGAGATTAATAAATAACGATATCGCGAGGGAGTCACAGAGAAGTAAAATAAATGACGCAATGAATGACGACAACGGAACATGAGAAGAATGTGAAGACTTAGCGAGATTTAGGAGTGTCGCGAGAATTTGTATATGTACACTTGCGACACTTCTCGCGAGTTGTTCCCGAAAATAAAGGACAAATTTGTCATCATCCATCGTGTACTACCCTATATAAAGGGTTGAGTCATCATTGTAGGGGAGTTCTTTTTGAATTGTTAAGCAAGTCATTAGGAGAGAGAAAATTTAGAGTGATTGTAATTTCTTTAGCTCTGTTCTATCTTCCTTTGTAAACATTTCAAGAAAATAATCAATAAAATCTATAGTTATTCATCTTCAAATCGATTAGTTGAGTAAATTCTAGTGAGGGGTGTAGTGTGGGATTTCCTGCAACTACATATGCGCTAGAAACAGGGATTGAAAGAGGATTGAAGATAAAAGATTGCAATCAAAATTATTCGAATCAAGAAAATGAGAGAGATAAATGTTAAATCAGATGAGGGAGAGAAGTTAAAAAACAAGGAATATGATGAAAATACGGAGTACAATATAATTACAAAAGCAATGATTAATGAATTTCATGAAAACATCAGAGGAAGAATACATAAACGAGATTTTGAAGGAAAGAAGATTATAGATGGGGAGAAGACATCGTCTTTGAAAGAGTGGGAAAAGCAGAAAATAACATTCACAAGAAATAGAGGTACCTAAAGAGGGTTTGAGCCATACATCCCCATTAGTGATCACAATAAATGCATGCAAAAATGGAGAAGGACCAGCAAAAGCAGCGGAAGAATGGGCAATAAATAGAACTTTGGTGGATACAGGGAGTTTGGTGAGCATCATGTTTTACCATACTTACAAAAATTAGGATATAAAGATGAAGAAATAATTTCCCCAGCGTATTATATCCATGGTTTTGGTAAATCTATAACGAAACCTAAAGGAGAGGTAAAATTACGAATTCTGCTTGGAGAAATTGAAACACAAGTGACATTGAGTGTAGTGGATATGGAATCGCCATACAACGTGTTGCTAGGGAGGCCATGGGTACATGCAATTAAGGCTGTAGCGTCAATATTTCATCAGTATCAAGTTTCCTATGCCAACCGGAATTGGTGAAATCGAGGAGATATTGATAAAGGAGAATATATCATCAAGACGAATTAAAGCATTATGAAGAACGAGTGAAGAAGCGAAAAGATCGCAAGAAGATGGTAAAAAGCATTAAAAAAGAAGAAGAGTTTAAAATTTACATGATAAGAGCAAAAGAAGGAAAAGGAATACCTAGCGCAATCTCGCAGGATAAGGAAATGAAAGGACCAACCCCTATGGGAGAACCGAAAGCTAGCTATATCGCAGTTAGAACAAACAAAAAAGAAGTGAATGTTGGAATGTAAGAAGAACCCAAGATGTTAAAAATTGGGACTAAAATGGAAGTAGATGAAGAAAGAAGAACTTTGATTTGTCATGAGATTATAAAGATATTTTTGCGTGGGATATGGATGAAATGCCCGGTATAGATCCATCTCGTGGCTTGCCATAAATTGAAATTGACAAATGTAAGACCATTCAAACAAAGAATTAGAAAGATCGAACAAGATATCATCCTCAAATAGAAGAAGAATTGCGTAGAAAATGCTAGATGCAGGAATCATTAGACAAGCAAAATATCCCGAATGGATAGAAAATATGGTTATAGTCCCAAGGAAGAAAAAAGGGATAAGAATTTGTATAGATTTTACCGATCTAAACAAAGCTTGTCCTAAAGATAGTTTCCCGTTACTGGGATATTCCGTAATTGGTTGAAGGCTGGCAGAAAACGAAAGGATATCATCTCTTGATGGATATAAAGGTTACAATCAAATTCCTCTCACGAAGAAGATCAAGAACATACTGCTTTCTTTGCTCCAAGAGGATTATACTGTTATACAAAAATGCCGTTTGGTTTGCGAAATGCCGGAGCAACATACCAAAGAATGGTGGAAAAGGTGTTCGCGAGATGGATACACAAAACATTAGAGGTGTATGTAGATGATATGTTAATAAAAAGTAAGAAAGAAAAAGACCACATACAAGATCCGAAAGAAATTTTTGAACAAATGAGACATTTCAACATCAAAGTAAATCCGGGAAAATGCACCTCCGGAGTTGCATCGGAAATTTTTTAGGTTACATCGTATCAAAAGAGGGAATCCAAGTCGACCCAGAGAAAGTACAAGCGGGTTCGCGATATGCCAACACCTCGCGAGAAAAGATGTTCGAGGTTAAATGGGTTACTAACTTCGCTAGGAAGGTTTATCTCGCGATCATCTCGATAAATGCAAGCACTTTTTCAACATTCTCAAAAGGGATCAAAGTTTAGATGGACAAAGACGAATGTGAGAAAGCCTTACAAGGAATAAAGGAACATTTAATGGATATATCAATTTTACAAAAAGCGAAACTGGGAGAAGAGTTATTGATCTATCTTGCGACGAACTCGCATGCATTAAGTCGATTGCCGCGAATGGACGCAGGGGTAGAGAAACCAATCTATTACATCAGCAAAACTTTCAATGCCGCAAAGGAATTACTCAAAAATTGAAAAACTAATCTTGGCATTAGTTTACGCAACATTTAAACTTCGCATATACTTTCAAGCGCACATTGTTAAGGTAGTGACAAAAATACCAATCGAATCGCAATGAAAAATTCAAAAAGATCGGGAAGAGTTGAAATATGGAATGCTCAAATAAGTCATTGCAAACTCAAATACGAAATATTGTCTTCACCAAAATCACAAGTTGTCGCAGACTTTCTAGCAGAATTTCCTTTGGAAGAGGATGAACCAAAGAGAAGAAATGATGGACGTAGAAGAAGAACATGGAGATCCAAAAGACTTGTTAATCGAGCCAAATAGATGGGAAATATTAGTAGATGGGTCATCTAATGGAGAAGGTAATGGGGTTGGAATTGTTGCGATATCGCGAAGGGCAATAAAATAGCTTTTTCTTTGATTAGAGTTTACGTCAACCAATAATGAAACAGAATATGAAGCTATAATACATGCTTTGCGATTCGCAATAGAAATGAAATTGGAAAATGTGAGGATTACCAAATGATTCGCAATTGGCTATTCGCCAAATAAAAGAGGAATATACTACAAATGAACTATCTTTGCAAAAGTACAAGAAACTTGTTGACGAGTCAAGTCGATGCTGAATACCGAGAATAAAATGGAGACATATATCAAGGAGAAATAATAGACTCGAGATGCTTTTTGCCTTTATATCAAGTATGATGACAGTCCGATTGTGAGAAATATAAAAATACAAACACTTTTAACACCGTCAATTAATAAAGAAGAAGAAGCAGAAACAGATGTAATGCTAATAGAAGATGGAACACAAACACTTTGCGAAGAAGATTGGAGAGCAGAACTTCATGCATACCTAATGAAAGGGGAAACACCAAGAAATAGATTAGAGGCACACAAATTAAAAAGCCGTGCAACAAATTATGAATTAAGAGATGGAGTACTATACCGACGATCTTTTAATGGACCTTCGTTCGATGTGTAACAAGGAAGGAAGGAGAAACCATATTGAAGATGTTGCATAGCGGGGATGCTGGAAATCATAGTGGTGGAAGATCTTTAGCACATAAAGCAAAAATGCAGGGCTATTACTGGCCGTATATGCATGAGGACGCGAAACAAATATCAAGGCGTTGCGAAGATTGCCAAAAGGCATGGGAAGAAGATACATGCACCGAGCGCCATTAAATTCTTCAACAAGTGTGTGGCCTTTTTGGAAAATGGGGCTTAGATATTGTGGGACCATTCCCTACCGAACAGATGAGAAGATATCTAATTGTCGCTACTGATTATTTCACAAAATGGGCAGAGGTGAAAGCGGTAAAACACATTCGCGATAAAGATGTTTTTAATTTAATATTTGAGAACATTATATGCAGATTTGGGATTCCAAAGACAGTTGGTATCGGACAATGGGAAACAGTTTGAAGGACAAAATATAGAATTGCTGCTTAATGCATTTCAGATACGATGTGGAAAATCAACTCCTCTATATCCACAGGCTAATGGACAGGCAGAAGCGACAAATAAAACAATTGTAGACATATTGAAGAAGAAGTTAGAAGGATACAATAAAGGATGGTGCTAACAAGTGCACAATGCAGTATGGGCTTATAATACAACCAGGAGAGAAGCTACGGAATGTCACCTTTTTGTTTAACATATGGGGTTGAAGCTGTACTCCCAACAGAAGTTATGATTCCAACAACAAAGAAACAAGCTTGGGAGAAAATTCTTAGTGCGGGAACATTTTAATCAAATTAGATGAATTAGAAGAAAAAAGAGAGAGAGCACTACAACATATGGAGAATTATCGGCGAAGATTGGCCGAGAGAATATAACAAACGTGTCAAGATACGTGAATTTCAACCGGGAGATCTGGTGCTGCGAGAGACACCAATATATCAGCGAAAGTGGTGGCAAATTGGCAAGAAAATGGGATGGACCTTATATCATTAAGGAAATAGTTGGCACAGGGGCATATAGATTAATGGATCCTGAAGGGAAAGATGTAGGACAAAGATTGGATAGACCATGGAATAGGTTATATCTCAAGAAGTATTATCCATAAAAGATGGATGAAATGAAATGAATTTGGATAAAATGTTTTTGCGACAGAATGATTGCGAAGTTGAATAAAACAGAGAAAGATTGTGCGAATGTCTTCATAAGCAATACATTACGTAAAATGAATGATTGAATGAATTAACAAAAATGAATGAGTGAGTGAATGGGACGAACCTTTATGGCGTACACCCTAGTTCGCGAATGATATTTCGCAAGAGGCAAATGTAAGACCTAAAGTGCGTCATATAAGGGGTATCTCTTGACATGGCTCGGTGAAAAGGTTACACCGCTCCTGGAACTGAGTCATGGAGATTTGGGGCCCATGAAAGCCTATCCGGAGATATACCTTGGATTTCCAACTATACATATAAGGTTATACCATGGTTGGACGCCCGAGGGTCTCTTCCAAGGAGTCGGTGTATGCTCAAGGCGCGGGGTACACGGTTGAGCCAAGAGTGCCAGGGCATTTGAAGTGTCTCGGCCATTCTTGGCAAGTCTTGGTATATCTTTCTGGCCGAAGAAAACTCCACTTAGGGTGCGATCTCGTAACCATAAACCATATAGGTATAAGGGATAAGAGGCCGCGAAAACAATTTGTTGTTAAGACCGGATGGGAGGAGCTAGTCTTGTATGGCCGATGTACGCCTCCTTGAAGGGGCAACCAGGGTAGAAGATAAGGGCGGCACCCTCCATTAGGGAGCTGATAAGTGTCAAAAGACGCAAATATCATGAGGCTTTATTTTCGCAAGGAAATTTAGGCTTGTCATATTTGTGCGATGATCCTGTAGAGGCAATAATACTAACGCAAGGATAAGACGAGATCAATGGGTTTTTGCATGAAAATGTAAAAACGTCATGCGATTTCGTCGTGAAGACGGCAATGTCATGGGATTTTACATTCGCAAGAGTATTTAAGCCTATCATATTGTCGCAAAATAAAATATCCTGCAGAGGCAAAAATACTTAAGAAATGATAAGACAAGGTCAATGGGTCATTATATGAAAATGTAAAGACGTCCTGCGATTTTGTCGCAACGAGGGGTGGCGAAATAAGACCTTTAATTAGGAAGGCAAAATAAGACCACACAAGAAATGATAAGGCAAGATCAATAGATTTCTTCATTTGTGAAGGCGTCCTGCGATCTTGTCGCAATGATGAACTTCAACATAAATAAAGATATAGCCATACAAAAAATTGAGGAAGCAAATAAGCTTGCAAAACGAATATATTTCTTCTCGAAAGTTACCAACAATAAGGTCAAAATTGGAGATTTCATTACTCGAGAGATAATTGATCAAATCTCCCATTTGAAAATAAATAACGAGAGGCAAGTATGGGAATGAATAGGATAAAATCTTGTTATTCATTTCCACATGATAGATTTATGTATTCATAATGTTTGGTCGGTTGAATTACAAAGAAGAATTGCTTGATTAATATGCGCAAGTAAAGAAAACAAAGATTGAATTCATATTTAGCAATCCAAGAAATTTACAATAAGGGGTTATAGAAATAGAAGATTAAAAGGGTATATATACGAGATATTACAAGAAGCGAAAGAAGAAAAAGAAGTTATTTCTTTGAGGATTCTTCTTCTTTGTCGATTCTTCAATTCCATCACTCTTTTCGCCGATTCTTCTTCTTCGCTAGCTTCACTATCAGGAGACATCCGAGAAAGGCATATCTTCGGGGAATATCATCGCGAAGACAAGAATATGAACTAAGAGGAATGCGGTGATCATTGCAAAGCTGTTTCAATAGTTTGATTGCGAAACGAACGAAACGACATCGTTATTAAAATTCGCTTCGTAGCTTGCGGTTGTTTCTTCAACTTGGAATATTTGATGTCGCGGAGAGAAAGGCCATTTGCGAGCTGCTCTTTTTGATTCAAGTTCTTCAATCCTTGTGCGAAATCTCCTCTCGAAACTTCGCAAAACAAGTGACAATAAGTTAATACCAATACTATGCGAGAAGAAAGGAGTAATAAAGTAAAAAGGAATAATAAACAACCTTCTCTGTCGGATATCATATCTTTAACCAAGAGCGGTATGCTCGGCATGAAGGCTAACATCAACACCTAAGTTATTCCTGGCATTATCTAGAACCTTCGCAGCCCAAGCGAATTCATCATCATTATTTATAATGAGAAGCGAACGAATTTGATCTTCTCGCTCATTAAGTATGGCATTCTCGACGAAGAGATTCATCTCGTTCAATTTGTACTTCGAGAAGAGATTTTTGAAATTTTGCTAATGCTGTGCACCTTTATTGGCAATGCGGTCTTTGTCATCTATAAGGCCACTAAATTTCTTCCTTAAAGTTTTGGTTTTCTTATGTGAATCAAGATACATTTGTTTAAATCGGTTGGCTAAACCTAAACTAGATCTATGCTCAATCTCTAAGAGACGATATTTGGCTTGAAGTTCATTTAATGGAAAGGAATCAACTTTGTTTGACGAACTACTTAAAGATTCGTTGAGATGAGTGAGAAGAACATCATCCATAGGCTCGGAAATGAATGGAGAAGAATGGCTTCTTCGGAGAGATTATATATGTCTGCGAAAATAATAAATCGGGCAAAGAAAAGCGAGATGACAAAATAAAGACGACTTGAAGAGTAAAAATTTTATACCATAAAGTTGTTGATTTGCACTTTGAAGAGTAGATATTTTATTCTTAGAGAAGTGGATTCAACTTCCAAGCTGTTGAATTTTTCATCTTTCTTGCGAGACGTCGCAACTTCGGTTTCTAGTTCTTGGATCTTCTCTTTTAGTTGGAGATTTTTCTTTTCAAGGTTGTCGCGTCTTTTCTCGAGATCGAGGCAACAACAAAGGAAGCTCTCCCAGGACTATAAAGGAAAGTAAAGAAATTGTTAAGTTAAAGCTTATAATCGAAGTTACGAGAGAAGCAAAGGAATATGAACATACCAAAGCATTGAGAGCATTTAAGAAAGCTCGGAAGTCAATGTTCGGGAAACTCCGCGAAAAGATTCATTATCCTCTAACAAGGGGCATAGCAAATTTTAGCGAGAGCTTCGCAAGTAGCAGATAAATGATCATCTCCCAATCCTTGCATGGAATCGGAGAAAACACTAGACAATTGCGCCATAGCGAAGTAGTCGAGTGATTCTCCTTCTCGGAAGGAAGTACCAACCTCATTTTCATCCTCATCGAGCTCTCGCTGGTTTGAGAACTAGAATGAGAAGAGGGATGGGTTTTCCGTTTTTAGAAAATGGAGCGTAAGATTTATCCTTGCGAAGAGTGATTTTATCCTTGCCCTTAACCTTAGCAGACTTCAAGAATGTCTATTTCTTCAATAACCTTCGCACACGAATGAAGATAAGAAAGCAGAGGCAACAATATTGTTAAAAATAACAAAAGAAAGTATTTCTTACTTCATCCGTGATCGATCGGAGTATCGCCCAGTACTCGGCTTTGGACGTCTACTATAACTCTTTTTCAATTTGGTACTCTGAAGATTTTGTAAATCTAGTAAATATAAAAGGAAAGAAATATCGCAAAAGCAAATTTGAAATAGGAAGTATACCTCTTTTGCCTTTTCGGGCCATTTAAATTCCCAAGGATGATAGTCTGCGAGATTCGCGGGGAGTACATGTGAACCTGCGATATATGGTCCACTTAGAAATAAAGGAACAACCCACCACTTCTCATCTTTGGAGTGCCGAGGAACATTATTTTTGCCCGAGTGCCGATCAATGTCTTGCATGAGCAGCTTATCGGCATCAATGTTATCTTTTCTCTTCAATCGAGCACCCAAAACAGATTTATCATTTCTCATATTTATTCTTTGCATAATTCGCAAAGAAGTTTTCTACGGTATACTTCTCAGCGACTATTTGTAAATTTGCGAATCTAGGATCTTTGACATCATCAGGATATAAAGATCCTTTACCAGCGCCACGGTTGGCGAATTCAACCATTAGACGGATGCAGTCGCCGCTCAATTGATAAATAGCTCGCGAGAATTTCTCATGAGCAAGAATTTCATAGAATAATGGCATCTCAGGATTGTATAGAGGAATGGGAAGGCCTGCGAGGATTTGACCTAGCGAGACTATGATCTTCTGATCATTACATTGATGATCAGAAAATAATTTTGCAGAAAGTATAGATGAAGACTCTTGATCAGGAATGGTCGATAAGATGAAACCTTTCTCTTGAAATTTCTTTTGAGTTTCCTCAAAAAGGGGTTTATATGTACGACCAAGTGAATCCATTATTAGAGTATGGTAATGAATAGATAATTGAAGATTGAGAGAAAGAAAAAAAGGGAAGGTTTACAGTAGCAGAAGCGCAAATTGCGGAGGAAGAAAGTTGAAGGAAAGTTGCAGAGGGAAAATAAAATAGAAGAAGAGAAGGGTAAGAAAACTATATATAGAGAGGAGAATCCTCGAGAAAACAAATGCATTTAATGCGAGATGGGATGTGAATGGTCAAGAATAAACGGTTGAAAGAGACGTGTCAAGAAAGAGTGGAAGAAGAAACACCTGGAATAAATTCCGTACATGAATAAAACGGATAAAAGTGAACAATTGCGAGATAAAGATGAGCAATTGCGGCATTTTAAAATATTGGTTCTCATGACATTTTCTCCTTCGCAAAAGACATGAGAAGAGGCAAGATGTAGGATCGAATATCGCGACATCAATACTTCGCGAGATTAATAAATAACGATATCGCGAGGGAGTCACGGAGAAGTAAAATAAATGACGCAATGAATGACGACGCCGAACATTAGAAGAATGTGAAGACTTAGCGAGATTTAGGAGTGTCGCGAGAATTTGTATATGTACACTTGCGACACTTCGCGAGTTGTTCCCGAAAATAAAGGACTGAACTTAAATTGTCATCCACCGTGTACTACCCTATATAAAGGGTTGAGTCAGTCTGTTGTAGGGGGAGTTCTTTTTGAATTGTTAAGCAAGTCATTAGGAGAGAGAAAATTTAGAGTGATTGTAATTTCTTTAGCTCTGTTCTATCTTCCTTTGTAAACATTTCAAGAAAATAATCAATAAAATCTATAGTTATTCATCTTCAAATGGATTAGTTGAGTAAATTCTAGTGAGGGGTGTAGTGTGGGATTTCCTGCAACTACAGATCTCTTTGGTTACAAGGTTTGTTTGGGTGTAAAGTTCTGTTTTGCTATATACGAATAACATCATGTATGATATCTGACTATATATTATATACTGTTTAATTAATTATATACATGCTTTGTTTTTCTGTATGTTGATTTTTGATCATCATAAGTGTACTTTGATTGTATATGAAATTAATGTGATATGTTTACATTTTCTCTTTCACATGACGTTGATCACCATGTAATTAAGAGGATTATTTTGAGTCTGTAGTTATCATGCTATGTTGATCATCGAGTTTGTTGCTAACATATGAATAAAATATATGTGTGATATATGAATGAGTTTGAATATCTTGCTCTTAAAATAATAAGTGGGAGAGGGTATATAGATACCTATAGCTTTCCATTAGCAGTCCTTGGATATGACTATGTACTCAATTCCCTGAGGAATGGATACTCTAGTCGGATATCGGCATGGATCACCGTATGATTAAAACTTGGACAAACAAGTTAATATAGATTTCCCTGAGGAAACTATCCTAACTTGTGTTATGTCCTAAGTTAAGTTAATTGGATAACACTTAACTGATATATGATGAGAATGCTTCCCATAGGAACAAGTGGTTATCATATCTTCGAAGCTAAATATGATTGGATTATTTGATTGATTTTACATGAGATGCTGGATAAATTGTATCAGGTTGAATGAGATTCTCTTAATAAATATATATGTATGCTTGTTCCGTAGAATAAGTAAATATATGCATTGATTATGAATCCAAGTTTTGTTATGACATGAAAGTGCTGTAACGAACAAAAGTTTTTGTTTTGAATTCTGTAAATGTTTGTATCTCACTGTATGTTTTATTGCTACTTGTAGAGATGTCGAATATGAACGTTTTGCCTAATTTATTAAGAGAGAATCAGTTTTCTGTCCCTAACTATGTGGACTCAAAAAGGAACTTGGACATTTGTTTGATTGCTCATGATTATAAGTTCGCTATTGTTGGGGAAAGGCCTCAAGTTCCTGCTGAGAATGCTTCTCAATAAGAGAAAGATGACTTTGCTAAGTGGACAAAGGCTAATGATATGGCCAAGTGCTATATCATGGGGTCTATGAGAAATGTATTGCAATACACTTATGAAGGTTATGAGTTTGTTGCTGACATTTTGGAAAGCCTCAAGGACATGTTTGCGGAACATAGTCGTCCTGCAAAAAATGAAGTTGTTAAGAAGCTTATGAACACGCACATGGTTGATGGAACTCCATTTCGAGATCATGTATTGTACATGATGTCCCTTTTCAATGAACTGGATGTTTTGGGATCAACCATGAACAATGAAATGAAAGTAGACTTTGTGCTCAATTCTCTGCCTCCGTCGTTTGCAAAATTTAAACTCAATTTTCGTATGAACAAGATGGAAATGGCTCTTGATGAGTGCCAAATATTGCATATTTCTACATCTATTTATTGGCATTTAACTCCTTTTGTATTCAGAAATCAGATATTATCCCAGATTCTGTATTTTCTTTGTTTCAAGAATAAATATTTGTACTAATTAATTTTGTGTTTTTAGGTAGTAAATAAAGTTCGGAGAAACTGAGGAGCCAAAATAGCAAAGAATTGGAGACAAGCGTCTATGGAGCAGAAAGCCGAAGCCCGCGCGCGCATCAGTCGCAACCCAACTTACAAGACATGGGCTTGAGCTAGCCATGACCCGGATCCGAGCCCATCCACCCCGAGCCGTTGAGATCTCACCTAGCTACATCCTACGGTCGCTCCTTCGCTCACATCATTTCTCGCTGCTCCGTTCAACACCAAATCGCCCCCAATCCTCCCTCGGCCGTTCGAGATCTAACCCGCCACATCCAACGCTCGTTGCGTCCTTCCCATCGTCCCTTCTTTGTGCCCGCCTCACACCCTAGTTGCCTATACCTACACCATCGACAAAACCCATCGACCTAACCTCATTTCTTCCTCCTTCTTCTCTTTCTTCACCCAACAACTCTGCAGAACCCATCCCCATTTTCTCCCGACCATACCATGGCGGAGCGTAGCCGCCGCCTCCATCTCCATCTCATGTCGCCATCACCACTAGCTCCATCAACCACCTTCACCGCCACCTCTAGTTTTAGTTATCTCTCGCCTAGCCTCTCTCATAACCCTAGAGGCTATGTAAGAGATAAATGGAACTAGGTTAGGGATTTTGTTCCATCAATCAATCAAGGAAGTCTGCTGAAGACGAATTGAGGAGGAGAGCACCGATTCGAGGAGGATTGAGCGACGTGGGTGAGAGTTTATTGCTTTCAATTTCTCGTTTTGAGAGAATTAGGGTTTTGAGTTTATGCATGTATAAATAGGTTTGGCTTTGTGTGTGAAAAACTGGATGCTGGGCTAGCTGGAGCACCAATTTAGGTTTAATTGCGGTTTGATTTGTATTTAACCATGTTTTAATTCAATTTGCTAGGGTTGAGATGAAACCCATAATCTGTTGCTAATTTTGGTTCATATTTTGATAATTGTTCTTGATTGTGCTATATGGTTTAGGATACATATAATCGAACACTTTTGCATTTACTTTCACAATGTATGCCATGTATGCATTGTAGTCGGGTTATTTCTATGTTGAATGTGTTGCAATTCATGCTTCATTGACCATTATTGATCCTTAGACTAGTTGTGCCCGAGAAGACAAATACTAGTGCTTGAGAAAAATACCTTAATTGCGATTAGAATATCCATCTTAGGATAGGTTTAGTCATCTAAGTAATAAAATTAATCTGTGATTAGTTGTCTTGTGACAAGACTGACTAATACTAGGGGTTATTTAGTTGCCTTAGTTGATAAGAAACTATCCATTGAAACCATGGATAAACGACAGACTTGCATCTTGCCGTTGTCCATTACAAGGGACAAGAACATTATTGAATGTGGACTGCCTTAGCTAAGATTAGGTGGTGGATTCGACACCCTAGTGCTTTACAATCTAGTTGCACTTTAGTTTAGAATCTCAACTACAAGTCAGTCGTATCGACAAACACTCAAACCAACATTTATGTTACACACTTACTAGAAAATCGTAGAGCAAGCCTTTAGATCAACTTTCAAGACCACAAGTCTTTGTGGTTCGAACCGTATTTGCCTTGTCTTCTGAGGACTAGACACCGTGCACTTGCGGTTATAACATGTAGGCATAAAACAGACCATCTTCTCACCTTTGCCAAGTTTTTGGCGCCGCTATGGGACTTGGCGTGTGCCCCGTTGATCATTGACTGTCTTTCACCGAGTTTCATTTCACCCTGTACATAATTGCTTTGTATATACTTGCTTAGCCCTGTATTATTATAACTTAGTTAAAGTTTCTCTATTCTCGCATAGTTGGCTTGCTTCACTGATTTCCAACCCTGTATATATCTGCCTTGCATTGTTAATTTTAGCCCTATCTCGTAACTTAGCTTAGTCATTTTATATTCTCGCATTGTAATCTTTAGCTTAATATTAAGCTTCAATTTTAGTAGTTCCATCTCTTAGTCTCTCTCTTAGTCTTGCTTATCTCATCTCGTATACCTCTTTTTGTACACCTCTGCATCTGGCATTCCTAGTTTTCTTTTGTGCTTGTTTTAGCTCACCGCTTGTGCAGCTAGTCACTTACTTTTCTCTCGGTTCACACATGTTGTAGCTTAGATACAGTGGCCGAATCCCGTCATTACAACATTGATGCTATTTTGGCTTTAACTCCTGGTTTCAATTGTGCAAAACTGAGAACTGAAGTTAATCTGTTGAGTTACAGGTACCTGCAAACACTGGAGCATAAGCCAAGGAGGAAAAGAAAAAGTGCAGGACAATAGTGGTAAGCCTCACTGTGTAACATTGAATGTTTGAACAGTTGATGATAACATAACATGTATGCTCACTGAACTAGAGTATCTAAGTAACAATTCCTACTTGCTGAGCTGGTCATTTCAATATGTAAGCTTCTCTCAATCCCTGAATTGCTCTGTGTGCATCTTTGTTTGTGAAATATGAGCTTAGCCAAACATGTTAATGACACGTGAATATGTGACCCAATGTTTTGCATGATAGAATAGCTTCCCTACACCCCTTGCATGCTCATTCCCATGTGCAAATTGGTAAGCTTAACTCTCCTGTGCTCTGTGCATCTGCCTTGAGCTTAACTCCGGCCCCCTGAAGCTGTGAGTTTGAGCTACGAATACCCAAGTCTCGTATCAACCGGGTGGTTGATATCAACTACCCCGATTGACTCCAACAACCCCGAGCATAACTCACCCCACGATGCCGCCTTGCCGTAAGTGCTCAACCTTGACCTTGTCTTTGTACTTTGTTCACCGTTGCATCTGCTCGACCCGGTGAACCTTTGAGGTTGTAAATTGTATGCCATGCTCACATGAGAAATCATTTCTTGCTAAAATTGCAACTTGCATAACCTTGTGAGAACTAGAGCATCGACGACCACCCGTCGACCCTTGCAACATATTGAATTTGTGCACTTTGCATTGTTGTTTTTACTTTCCCGTGTGCACCAAACTGTCCCGTGTCTTTGTGCATAAATTTCTTGTGCTGTGCCTAGGCTGTGTTGTGTACAAGCTTTGCTTGAGCCGCCAACCTAGGGCTGTCTTGTATTGCTGTGTTGTCCGAGCACATAAACCATCTTTGAACTTAATCTTGCCCTGCACAAGCTGTGCTGTGAAAATTTTGAGACCTGTGCAAAGTGTTGCTTTCTTGTTATGTGCACAAACTGTGCACTCAAGCCTGAGCATAAACCAACCTGTGCAACATAACCAGAGGCTGGCCTGACCCGTCTTTGCATCATCTACAAACTTGCCGCCGCACACCGAGTCCACAACCACCGGCTTTGCGATGCCAACCTTCACCGATCTACCGTTTAAACATCACAGGCTGCTAATTTTCCAAACTAAACTGAGTTGTTGGGCTGTGCAAAAAAAAAAAAAAAAAAAAAAAAAAAAAAAATGAAGCCCAACCATTGGGCTCAACCCTAAGCTATGCCAAGCTTGGGTTTGGAACCCGAGTTCACCTCAGCTAATCGAACCCAAACACAGGGTGCAAACAACTAATCCCCATAAACCAAACTTGAAGCCCACACAAACCAAAACCCACTTAAACCAAACTGAGCCCACAACAACTGGGCTTTGCATAACTACTAAGTTGTGCATTTTTGCATAACTACTAAGTTGTGCATTTTTGCATAACTTGGGCTTGCATCTGGACTTAGTATACTTGATGTGTGCTAGGCTATAGTGCTTCTCCTTAAGCCCAAATTGAGTTGCTAGATCATGTCAGGATTTTGGTCTGCAACTGGGGATACAAACAAATCCATTAGAGAGCTTGCTTAGGGGCATGCTTCACAATATGAACTCCCCACAGTCCATGATGATTTTAGGGAATATTATGAGCCTTCTCAGGGCCCTGACTCCACATACCCTAACCATCATGAGCACATGTATCAGTCACCACAGTGGGGAGTTGAACAATTTTATACTCCCCCGACTCCTTGTTTACAATTACTAATGGAAACGCTCATGGAGCAAAATGCTAGGTTTGAACTGAATACAATGCATGACCATACATATAGCAACATGTCTGAATTTCCCTTTTCTAGTGAACCCCATGCACAACCATACAGTGAATATCCATATGAGGAATGCATACCCACTAGTGAAGACTCTCCTTCAATAGAACAACTCACTATGATTCTTCAAAGGAACTCCGATTGAGTTACAAAATGAAGATTGGAAAGAAGTTTATGATAGGATGTTTGTTATTATGATAATTTCGAAAATAGTGTTTCTAGTCCTACTCATGCAACTAACACTGAATATGAACCTAATCTAGAGGTAGATGAGTATACTAAAAATGCTACAATTTTGAATGGAGAGATGAATTTTTGCTATGATGATGATGATGATGAATATGAAGAGCATGTGTATTTTGAAAATGTAGTGGAATCTTTAGGTTCAGAGGCGTTAAGCGTCTCTTCTATGAACCCTATGAATGATACTTCTTCTAACATTCATCCATGCGATTTTGACTCTGAGCTTGGGTTTGTGAAATTCTTCGATGATAGTGAGCATGCTACACATCTTGTTTGTGACTTAGGAAAGGATGAATCTTGTTGACACTAATGTTCTTTTGGATCATGATATTATTTGTGTGTCTCGATTCCCCGCCCATGTCACAATATGTTGCCTCCTCGATGATTATGACATGGAGATTGATGAATTGTTCTATGCGGGTGAACATGATTTACCTTCTTCCGACCTTAGGAAAGTGTGTGATGGTACAAATGATCTTATACATGAAAACAACTTAGATGTACCTAATCTCTCTCTAAGGCACAGATTGAATCCCTTCCACCAAACCTAGATGTAGTTTGTAACAAAATTGCAAAACCAACTTTTCTCCGAAAATGCCTAATTTAGGCCTAGAGCTTTGTGCTTCCCAAGTCCTCTTGGACTATTTTGCATCAAAGTATAACACTTTTAAGGAGCCACGGTTGGAATGTGTATATCTTCCATTTTTAGCAAAACTCATTTTGAGTTAGACCTTTTGCATGATGTACCTTTAAAATTGCAAGATTTTGTACTCAAGAACACATCTATTGACAAGTTTAGGTTTGGGGGTAACTTGTTCACGTATGCAATCTTTCCGCACTCTCATGTTATATTTGTGTAAGACTCGTTGATGTTTCTACATACCGTCTTTTGGGTTGATCCTCAACTCTTTAGATTGTTGGTTTATGGTGAATTTTCATTGTATATAATCCAAAGGACTTGTTAAATTTTCTTTCTTGCATCGGTTGAGTCTTCTTGTGCATATATTGTGCTAATCCGATATGATCTCCACTGAGAATGTTGGATTCTAGCCTCGACAAATGAAGCTCTAACCTTGCTCCCGCCGACATCCGGTAATCTCTTCCCTTTTCTCTACTCAACGTAGTTCTCTTGGTATGTGACTGTTTAAATTTTTTCTATCTGTCAACACATTGAGGACAACTTAGATTTGGCCATATCTACCTTATGCAACATAAATCCGAACCTTTTGAAAAGTTCAAAGAGTATCGAATGGAAGTGGAAAATCAAACAGGTAAAAAGATAAAAGCTATCTGATCAGATCGTGGTGGTGAATATCTTTCTAATCTGTTTGGAGCATACTTAGTGGAAAATGGGATTGTATCTCAACTCATCTGCACCTGCAGATCTAACAAGTATGGTGTAGCTGAGAGGAGAAATAGAACCTTGCTAGAAATGGTGAGATCTATGATGAGTTATACAACCTTACCGATTTATTTTTGGGGATTAGAAACTGCAGCATACATTTTGAATTTAGTTCCAAGCAAGGTTGTTAGTGTGACATCCAAGGAATTGTGGACTAGCCACAAGCTAAGTCTACAACATATTAGGATATGGGGGTGTCCAGCACATTTGCTAAAAAAGTAAGTCTAGCAAGTTGGAATCAAGGTCAGAAGTATGTTTGTTTGTGGGATATCCAAAGGGTACTAGAGCTGGTCTATTTTATAATCCGAGAGAACAAAAGGTGTTTGTTAGTGCAAATGCAATTTTTCTCGAAGAAGATTATATGATGGATTACAAGCCTCGTAGTAAAGTAATTCTTGAGGAGTTATCCGAAATTGAATCGACGGTAAATAGTGGTGTACAAAGTTCACAAAGTCCATTCATAGTGAACGACGTGGCTTTCACTTTGTCGATACCAATTTCAGGGGTAACTCACTTGAATAATCTTCATACTAATCATGATGCAATTGGTACAAAGAAAATTGGTGATAATACACCAGGTCCAAGTATGTCAATAACACCAATAGTACAACAAGAACCTGAACGTCAAGTTCAAACTGAACTAGCACAATCATCCCTTCTAGTCATGTAGATGCACCCGGATGTTAAACGTAGTGGGAGAATCAGTCCCTAACCCAAAGTTTTTACATTTGGGAGAAACTTTTGAATCTATCCCAGATGAATTTGATTCGGATCCAACTACATATGATGAAGCAATGCGTGATAAAGATTCAACAAAATGGCAAGTGGGTATGAAAGATGAGATTGCTTCAATGCATTCCAACAGAGTCTATGATATTGTAGATCCACCATATAATATTAAACCCATTGGATGCAAGTGGGTTTACAAGAGGAAAAGAGGTCCTGATGGAAATGTCGAAACTTATAAAGTGAGATTGGTGGCAAAAGGGTGTACTCAAAAACAAGGAGTTGATTATTAGGATTCTTTTCGCCCGATTTGCCATGTTCAAATCCATCGGGATACTTTTAGCTATTGCTGCGCATTATGACTATGAGATTTGGCAAATGGACGTCAAGACTGCATTTCTTAATGGCAATCTTGAAGAAGAAATATATATGGTCCAGCCAGACGGTTTCTGTTAGAGCATAGCTCGGTTGAACCCACCAAGCGTTGGTATGTCAAGTTTGGTTGTCATATTTTAGTGAACCAAAACGCATTTAAAGAGTCACTTGATTATATACTAGAGTCAACTTCGTATAGGTTAGCTTGAAAGTATTAGGATATGAGACATTACAAGTATTGCGAAGACTTGAATAAGTGAAGAAGTAAGGAGCTACAACGACAACATCATCCTTCCACTTGAGGTTAGTGATATTTGACTTGAACTGTTTCATTCCCTAACGTATCTTTCAAGTCGTGCATATTGAAAACATAACTGTGAAGCATGAATGATTACACTCTAGTTAGACGTAGTATTAAGTAATACAATACGAAGTATAACGCTTATATTTTGAACTTCGTATATAAGACATCGACATAATCGTTTGAATGCTATTGTGATTATGTATGGGTTTGAGGTGAAGATTTCATCCTAGGAAACAATGTTTTACATTCGTTTAAAGGAAGTAAATTCATGAACTTGTTTTGTGAATCGAAAGGGAAATCGCTAGGTCTATTGGTATTGTGATTCATTGCATATCTTTTGAACTACCAATATGTGTGATTAGTATAACCGCTCATGACTTGTTTATGTTCTTGGTAAAACTATTCACAAGGCCTGACTTTTGTATTGGTATGACTTTTATTAGTGAAACCGATCTTAAGTAATCACCTGAGATGGTATGATCGATTTAGTATTATTGGTATGACCAACTCTAGGCAAAGGGGAACCAATCCTATGAAGAGGTGCAACTGATCACAAAAGGGGAATCGATCCTTGTAAGAGGTGCAAAACGTTTTTAGTAGATGGGGGAACCGATCCTATGAACACGTGCAACAAGTTTTTTTTTTGAAAGGGGAACCGATCCTATGGACATGTGCAGCAAATACAAGTAGTTACCATAAGTATGTGGGAACCGATCCTAGTACCTAGTCAACCGAATTTTTTGAAAGCTAGTGTGACTATGCACAGTACTCACATGGAGGTAGAACCGAAACTTGTTTTGGTAGAACCGTGAAACCCATGATTTGTGATTGAGTGTTCTTAATCAATCACATAGTTCTTGAAAGTCAGATGAACCAATTCTAAACTTGTTTGGAAGTGTGTCAAATCGGTTTCAAGATTGTAAATATGAAAGAGGACTTACAAAGTAAAGATGTCGACATTCTTTGAACATGTGCAATAACGCTTATCTTTTATTGTTCAAAGTTATTCCTTAATAGCAAAAGGAAAATCCCGGATCGAAAAATAAGTTGAGAATCTTTTAATTAAGGTTTTTATTTTATTTTTTGGAAAATGGAAATTGGTAATGTGCATTTACTAATTAGAGATTTTCTAAGAGATTTTCGGTCAATGTTTGGACAAAGCATTTCCAGGAATTATGGAAACCGAATCTGGAATATATTGCATATCTTGAGAATATTTTCGGTTTTAGAAATTCCTTGGTGTCCAAACTTCCTTGGTCTATAAATATCAAAGTTTGCATTTCTAGCAAACTAATCCTCAGAGCCAGCAAAACTACCTAGTTGTGTTGTTACTGGTGGAGCCGCCTATTCGGAGAGGAAAGTAACCTAATTAGGCGAAATCTCTTACGGCCGCTCGGTTTAAAGACTTCTTTGGGATTGAGAAGCTCTATTAGTACCGTTGGTGGTGAAAAAGCGGGGGTACAACAACCTCACCCAATATTTCGATTAGCAATCTGTATGGACTAACTCTAATATACTTTTAAGATGATCAACTAGACAGTCAGACTCAATCTTAATAAAAAGTATATCAAGGTGTTAATATCTCTATCTCTTGATTTGATCTTTACTCAAGCAAATGGAAATCTGCGAGTCTTTATCAAATACAAGAGATATAAACTTGGATGGTACCAAAGACCAATATCCAAGGATCAATCAATTTCCAATCAATAACCAAAGGTTGGATTTCACAATTGATCGATACAACGCACAACCTGTGATATTTCAATTATATAACAAAATATAATGCGAGAATAGAAATAACCACGTACACCATAAGTTTTGTTAACGAGGAAACCGCAAATGCGAAAAAACCCGGGACCTAGTCCAGATTGAACACCACACTCGTATTAAGCCGCTACACGAGACACTAGCCTACTACAAACTAACTTCGGTGCTGGACCGTAGTTGAACCCTAATCGATCTCACACTGATTCAAGGTACGCTTGCGCTCCTTACGTCTCGATCCTGCAGATACTACGCACTTGATTCCCTTAGGTGATCTCACCCACAACTAAGAGTTTCTACGACCCAAAGTCAAAGACTTTAATAAACAAATATGTATCACACAAAAAAGTCTACGGTGATAGATAAATCTGTCTCCCACAGATAAACCTATGAGTTTTGTTTCGTCTTTTGATAAATCAAGGTGAACAGGAACTAATTGATAATCCGGACTTATATTCCCGAAGAACAACCTAGTATTATCAATCACCTCACAATAATCTAAATCGTATGGTAGCGAAACTAGATATTATGGAATCACAAACGATGAGACGAATATGTTTGTGATTTCTTTTTATCTTGCCCTATCGGAGATATAATCTCAAGTCAATTATTTAATTGAACTCGTACGATAGAAAATGGCAAGATCAGATCGCTCAACTACAAGAGAAGTAGTTTCGTCTGGTTCACAATCCCAATGAAGTTTTTCAGTCGTTAACCTACAGGGTCTCGAGAAGAAACCTAAGGATAAAGGAGAATCGACTCTAGCAAAACTAACTAGTATCACACAGGAGGTGTGGGGAATAATTTTTTCCAGTTGCTAGAGTTCCCCTTATATAGTTTTCAAATCAGGGTTTGCAATCTAAGTTACCTTGGTAACAAAGCATTCAATATTCACCGTTAGATGAAAAACCTGATTCAACCAAGCTAATATCTTTCAACCGTTAGATCGAAACTTAGTTTGTCACACACAAATGAAATGTATTCATTCAGGTTTGAGTAACCGTACCTAAACGTGTACAATTAGTTGGTTCACAAATAGTTAACCAATGCTTAGCCATATGAGTACTTTCATATTAACCGTATTCATCTTTCTCATAACTAGTTCAAATGACTCATAAGAACTAGTTCAAGAGTTGTTCAATTGCTTAGGTCTTTATTCATAGACACAATTGAAGCAAAATCGGTTTGATCCACTTGAATCAATTCATGAACAATATAGCCATGGTTTGCAAAGATTGCATTCCTTATAATTTATTGTTTTAAGCTCATGAACTACCAATTTGAGAAATAACCAGCTTGGGTACGCGTACGGGTATGCGTACCTTAGCTACCGGATTTGAGTTTACAAACTCAGCAGAAATTTTCGGTTCGAAAACTTCCGTGGGTTCGCTTACGGGTATGCGTACCTAAGGTGACTGGTTTTACTAGTTTGCAAACTACAAACTCAGCAGAAATTTTCGGTATGAAAACTTTCGTGGGTACGCGTACGGGTACACGTACTCAACCTGTCTCCTTCACCAATACCGCATGCACACAAAGGCACACAATAGGTTTCCGGCACATGGATTTATACACTAATGTGCGAACACACTATATATGCTTATATCCATAGTTGGTAATCTCAATTCTACATTTCAATCATTGAAACATTCTTCTATAATGTTATAACAATCGTTATTCACGACTATCGTCATCAAAGCTATTTTCAAGATTGAAATGTCATCATGACTTTCGTCACGGCTAAAGATGAAAATGGTTAAAGCGAAAGCTCACCAACACATATTTGATGCGCGTCGTTTACACAACAAATTAATAAAGATATTTCCCACTAATTAACTGGTAATATAGCGGTAGTAAGAGATCGTTCCCACAGAGAGCTGTGTAATTGATATGTTATTTAGTTCAGCAAAATAATAAAAATAAAGGGGGGTTGTTTGATTAAAGTAAAATAAAAATATAATAAGAAAACAAAGATGATTAAGGAATCATTCGCCGCCACTGAACATAAAATACTCGTTTATTCCTTGTTAATTTTCTATTATCACCAACCGTTGAATAGCAATAAGCTCTGCTATCTCCGGAATTCCTGTTGTCACTGGATACGGAAGCGCTCGACTACCAGATTCTATCCATCTGAGCCACCATGAATAAGCTCTCAAGGTGTAACCCATCGAATGTATTATGTTTTGTGAATTAGGTTGATCCTAGCATCAGACGCATAAGCTCGGTCTGCTTACTAGTGTCATCTCTATAAACAATTGCTTAACATAATCCCTTTGTCAGCTTTTGCGATGTACTACTTGTGTATGGAATTGAGTGACTATTACACGTATCACCAATCCCAATACTAGTAGAAGAATTATTATTAGGTTAATTCAAATGGCCGATTGAATAACCCAATAGTAATCTTAAACACTAAAAATAATAGAGACAATCGACAAGAAAAATCAACTTAAAATAAACTCATAAAAAGAATTAAAATTTCATTATGCAGGACTTTGAAATCATCCTAATCTGTAAAAGTTTAGCTACACATGGATTTACTAAAATCCATGAAAAATATATGAAATAATAAGAAGAAAATAACTTGGTTTCCCCCTAAGGGGGTAAACCCTAAGATACGGAATAAAACCCTTCCTATGTATTTTTTTCTCTCCCTAAAAGTTGTCCCTTCTTGTTCTGGGAACTAAGCCTTTTATAAGCTTCGGCCAAACCTAAGTGACCGACAATTCCTTATTTGATAAGGATTCATAGTCGGTGAACAGTGTTTACAAGAAGGTGAAACACATGTACTGCGATTCGATGTAACAAGGAGTACTGTAGTATAACGAGCATGGCTTGTGATTGGTTGGATCTTTAGTGGGGGCGATGTGGCTTCTTAACAGCTAACCTTACATCCAACTTAGTGTACCCTATTGTACCAAAATCCCATTTTCCCATATGGCGCTAAATCTTTCACCTGCTCGGAAATCTTCTCGTATTTATCATCGCAACTAGTTTCTCGGTCACGAAACTGGTTTCAAATCCAAATCAAACTCGAGTTCCTTGTTCTTATTAAACTCCTCCGTGAATAGCTGGTCCGGTCATCATGAGCATTGCCTACCCGTTTTCCACCAAAACTCAGATCAATTTCTTCGACCCATATACAGATGTATTCCTTGTCCAGCTCGAGTCCAGCATTAACCATACTCTGTACGTAACCAAAGCTCAATCTCTACCACCATTCAATCAATTACTTATCTTCATCGTCATCTGCGACTATCGCTGGTATATATCAGCCATCATGATCGTCACAGCCTTGAGCTTCGACACTGCCATGTTCTTCCATCAACTCTCCATCATCATTGTCAATACCGAGTTCTAACTTCTGCCAGGATCATCAGCAACATCATCATTCTATCAACACCATTCTTTGTTCTTGGTTATCGAGAAGCAATGACAGTAGCACCTTGAGTAGTCGAAAATGCACCATCATCATACCAAACTCGAACAACAACCACTCCGTCTTCATCACCGACTATCACAACAAACCACAGACAAATATTCATTCTCATTAACAGTAACAGCTCGAGTACATTCTCTGTAAATCATCGTCATGATGATGATCCATCAACAGAAGCAGGGATCATTCGCTGCTCGTATTCAAGCTCTTTTCCTCTTCATGAACCATCCTTCTCATCACTGCCAATGGCAGCTAATCCTCTCCTTTAGTCTCTGATAAACTCCATCGATCATCATTCCCAGTTAATCTCCAAACGCCATCGTCAGCAACAATGGTTCCCGGAAACCAAACCTCCGTCGAGTTCTTCTGTTGAGTTTGGGAAGTATACCAAGGTGCCCCTAGTAAAATGGCCGGTGTCGTTAGCACTATTTAAATCAGTGGCATCCCCTTAAAATTGCATTGACTTCCTTTAGTAGTTCCTTTGAACAGTCCACCCCTTAACAGGATGACTGTCCCTTAACGTACACCGGGATGCCAATAGCATTTGGCCTAGAAAATGACCATTTTGTCCTTTTAGTCTTCCAAGTTCTTCTTTTGCCCATAACTTCTTCATACGAGCTCTGAATGACTCCGTTCTTTCGCCATTGCCTTCGTCTTCTCGTCCTCTACAAAATGATGACTAGAAATCCTCCATTTGCACGAGTTCCACCGGGTCTTTGGCCCTTCTTCACTTGTGACTTCACTTTTGTAGCTATTTGACTTCTTTTGGATGATTCATCTAATAAAACACAAATAAAAGAAAACAAGCGTAATATACAATACTTTGCAAGAAAACCAACAAATACTAGCATGGAATTAACACCAAATATATGTGAAATATGCACTTATCAATATTTCGAGAAAAAGATAGGCGAGTAAACTCGGTTCGAAATAGCAAATGTGTATGTATGAAAACTATCATACTTATACGACTATTGTCTCAAGAGTAGGAGATAGGGTAGACTTTTGAGTGATAGATGAGTTCAAGTCTCCACATACCTTTTTGGTCGGATGAAGTTCCACTTGTTCCTCGAGTAGTTCTTCATCTTTGTAAGATGATTGCCATGGAGTCTGGAGCTCAACTACACTTAACTATCCTAGACCGAGACTTAGTCATAAGTAAACTAGAAATGAAGACATATAGTTTTGATCACTAATATTGACAAACATGCTTGAGATAGCAACGCATGCGAGTTCGACCGAGCAGTGCTCTAACAATCTCCCCCTTTGTCAATTTTAGTGACAAAACTATCAATACATATGGATTACAAAATAGATAAAACTTTGTAGCTTCTCGTCCACATGCTTGATCTTCTTCGTGCTTCAACGTTACTCGAAAACTTCGTCTTTTCCAAATACTCCTATGATTCCATAGATGTTCAATTCAGCATCATAGTTGTTGAAGTCTCGTAACCATAACAATGAGAAAACAAAAGCTCTTGATCATTGTTATACAGTGTCATAGTATTATTACACATCATTAAAGTTCTCATATCACAACTTTGACAACAATTTTATGGTGATATGTATCACTCCCCCTTAGTCAATACTTCGTCTCAACACGAAAACCACTCCCCCTTACATAATAATCCGAAAACCATATGTATTTGTAGTGTGAACTACATATTAATTCTCCCCCTTTTTGTTAATAAAATTGGCAAAGGTACGAAAACGGGATCCTAATGAAATTTCCATGGAGACACTTCAAGACCAAATAAAAGTAAATATAAACTTTGTTTAGATGCAATCATAAAGCCGAAGCTAAATGCATTCATCACGGAGTTTATAAAGATACAAGATAACTCCTCAAATATTCCACAGCCGCACTCCCCCACAAAGATTTGGCAATTAAGCGCAAGTTCAAAAGAACTCTCCCCCATTTGATGTCATTCCCTAAAGAACAATAAGAGCAACCTTACTTTTACGAGAAAATAAGGATTTTTTTGGACACCAAAAACGACAAAATGATTTTGTATCCAAAATTCTCAATTAAACTAACCACAAGAAAACCCATGATTAATTTAATCGGAATACACAACCAAAATAATCACAAACAAATCTATGATTAGTCTAGTTGGAAATGCTCACACAAGAATACTCATGGAGCCACACAGTATATACATAAGATATGGATCAGGGAAGATCAACACTGCGGAATATACAAGGATTCATTCTATTTTCCATCACTATTTGCACAATGACATTCAATAGACATAATCCTCGTAAACAAAATATTTTAACCTATCTTCCATCAACAAATGACATAATAGGCTTAACTTTTGTTTGTCAAAAGTTCATCGATCTTGTATCAATACTTGCATATCGACATATGAAAGAGATAACTTTTGACATCGTATGGGACAATAAAAGTTTACGGACGCAAACACACATATCCCATAACATATTGCAATATATAAAACCATAAAGATTAATACTGCAAAAATCATCTTCCAAACCAACTTTTTAGAATTTAAACAAATAAACCTAAAAAACATGAAGATGAAAAACGTTGGACATAGATATGTGTACTTACAATAATGGCTATTCCAAACCCTAGTTATCCTTCTTAAACAAAAACAAGAATAAAAATTCTTTTAAGAAGTTTACTAGACATAATAAATCAGTTTTCCTTGATTATTTCATACATTTGAAAAGGTCCATCAAAATAGGAGTCACTGATATCCTTGATTTTCTTGACCGTAGAGACACCATGTTCGTGAGTTAGAACATTAGTTTTGCGGTCAACGATGCGAGCAAGATGCCTGGCTTTGACGCAATCAAGGATGACCTTCTTCTGGTTCCTGATCAAGATGTTTTGATTATCAAGGATTTTTGCCTGTCCATCAATAAGTTGGTTTATCTGCAATTGAAGGTTAGCAAGCTCGTTTTTGACCTCAGCCTGAACAAATATTAAATCCTTGACAGATTCTCCTATCCAAGAGTTATACTCTTTTCTTTCAAGCATCTTTTTCAGAATCAGATCTTGAGCTGAATCACATCCTTTGAAGTCTTCTTCCATCTCAATGTTTACTTCTTTTCGAGGTTCAACAGAGGTTCCAATAAACATTTTTTTTCTGGGAACAGGATAAACACATATAAGCCATATATATGTTGTCAACCAGGTGAGACACCCTTGACAGAAACCCTAAATTTAAAGAAGACTTGGACGTTCGTGGACTTGGAGAAGATATCAGAAACAAGGAGGACCCAAGAGGAAATACATATTGTTTCTCAAAATGACTCTTTTTTTTTTTAAGGCTCAATATCCAAACAAATTAGGTAGAGCAAAGGAGATACATTAGATACAGAGAGAGTAGTAGAATAATCTCAATCTGTAAAACATCCATCAAACCATAAAAATAGATGATAATCGTCCTAAGACTTGAGCATCTCATAAACAAACATCCTTTTAGCTCTCAAGTTAGATACAAGGATGTGAATACCTACAGTTAGGTAGCAAGATGAGATATGATCTCACCATGAGTGTTTAGAGATGATTTAGAGATACCATCAATCAATCTGATTTTTGTATTCCTTTTCTCTCTTTGACTGTTTTTAACTTCATAGAAGTTTCTTACAATCCTTTGAGAGAATCCATTAAATGGAACCTTTTGATGACTAAGTCTAGGACCTCTAGAAATTGGTTCCAAAGGATTACCTGAGATAGGTCTCCACCTTCTAGACTTAGATCTACCAGTTTTATTCTCATGTACACTGGGAAACTGTGTTTTTGTGGTGTTGTTTGCACAATGAGTATGAACACGATCCCTGTAAAGACTTTGAAATGAGTGATCATTAAAAATCTTTTTACGAGAATTTTGGTTTTTTGTGGGATTGAAATCCATAGTTGATGCCGCCAGATGATTAACTCGGTTGACGGTAAATAGAAGAAGATTTTGAAGAACGGGGACCTGTTTCTTCCTAGCAAAACAATGTTTGGCATTATGATTCTTTTTCCTACAGAAGGAACAAGTTCGTGGAATAGAATTGTTGAAAGATATCTGTTTCAAACCCATGTTCCGTTTGGAAGTTTGCCGTTTATATTTTGCAGCGACTTCCTTAGGTGAGTTTTTCTTCATGTCAGGTAACTCATATTGAGACTCAGCACCTGACACAGAAGAATTTCTCATTACAATAGTTTCCTTAGTCAAGGAGAAAGACTATTTTTGGGCTAGGTGAAGAGATGCAGCAATATTCTCTGTTTCAACACGAAGGTTGTTCAAATCAGAGAAGTGTGTCTCAATCAAACGTTTTTCTCTAATTGTTCCTTCTTTAACAATATTCTCAAGGATGCTAATCTTTTCTTGTTGCAACATATTTTCTTGAGTGAGTCTTTTAATATTGTTAGAGAAGGATTCAATAATTTTATAGAGTTCACGTTCTCGACTAAGAAACTTCTCAAATTCATCCAAGAGTTGAGAATGATTATGCAAATCAATTGTCTCAATTGGATTTTCTTTAGTTCTGGTGGTATTCCTTTCTACTTCTGACATCTTGTCAATTGTCTCGTTTCTTTCTCTGGATTCGGAAGAAAAACTAAGGAATTACCTTTTGAGGAAAAGCCAAGACATTTGACATAGTCAAAAGTATGGGAAGACATAGATGATTCGTGTCGTAGGTGCACAAATTAATTCACTTATATTCTACTTTACTAATGAATAATATAGCAGTAAGTAAGGTTCGTTCCCACGAAGAGCAGGGAGACTTAGTTGTTCAAAAGGTCACAATGGGGGATTTTGTTTAGATTCAAATGTAAATAAAAAAAGTAATTAAAAGATTGAATTGCAAGCAATATAGAGAAATATGATCAGGGAATCCTTCTTCGTTACTAAATAGTCATCAAAGTAGCATATTCATCTATTCTTTATCATTCAAAGATTATTATCAACCGTAGGAAAGCAGCTAGCGCAGTGCTATCCTCAAAATTCCTTAAGTCACTGGACACCGAAGCGCTCGAATGCCAAATTTTATTCTATAAACCACCTAGAAGTAGCGCACTCTAAGTGTAATTTGGTCGAATGCTTTATATTATGTGAATTTAGGTCAATCCTAGTAGTTGAACTCTTAGCGCAAGGTTCACTTTCTAGTGTTGTTTCTACTTGCGATTGCTCCACAGAATCCCTCTGCAAGGTTTCACAATTTCTACTTGTGTAGAGAATTATTCAACAATTACGGATATCCTAATTCTCTACTAGCATTAGGTTAACTAATAAACTAGTTCAGTTGGCTACCTAAACAATTTATCAATCAAACATAAAATTAATTATTGTAAAAACAAACAATAATCATGTGAAGAGTTAAAATAGATTTATATGCTAAATTGAATCATATATTAGAACTTAGAATTCATATATTAGAACTTAGAATTCATCCCCCCAATCACTAAGAAGTTTAGCTACTCAAGGTACTAACAAAACCCATGAGTTTCATATTAAAATGGAAAAGAAATAGTTACGGTGATGAATCGCTCCAAAACCCTAGCTTTTCTTCTCTAGTGTTCTCCTCTCCAATGGCTTGATAAAAGATTAAAAGATATATCTCAAAAATATAAGAAGTTCTCTTAAATAGGTATCCAAGTTGTTGTTGCGCCCATTGCAAAACCCGTGTCGAATGGTCGCCAAAACAACCCCCAAAACTCACGTCCACAGCTGGTCGTGCAAAGAAGCTCAACCCCAGCTAATGGGCTCATGCACAGCCCTGTTAAAGTCCAGCCCAAATACATCTTCTCAGCTTCACTTGGCTTGTCAGTTTTGGAAGACTGACAAGCATAATTTTCAGCTACCCTTTTAGTCTTCTCGCGGACATACCAGTCTCAGTGAAAAATATTTTTCCCTGGATTTTGTTACTCGATCCGTCGGAACCACGGGCACTCAAGTCACCGTGAGTTTTTAATTCCCCTGGATTTTCATTTTCTCCGTCCGAATCACGGATACTCAAGCCTCCGTGAAATATTTTCTTCCCTGACTTTCTGTTTTCCGGTCTAATTCTCCTCGACAACTTCTCCCATCGTGAAAAATCCATTCTACTGGATTTTCCTAACTCAACTAGCACACCCACGTATACCAGGCTATCCGTGAAAACCATCTGCTTCTCCATCATTGCCAGTAGCACTAAACTCAATCATCACTTTAGTATCGCAGACCTCCATCATTCATTCTATTATCATGGCAGCAAACATTATCGTTAACCAAACCAGCGACAAACTCTTTTTCATCTTAACATCGTCATGGCTCGTCCCTGCCAGCACATATTCATATTCTGTTTTCCTCTATCACCAGCCTAGCTCCATCGTCATGATCACTGTCACACTGCCATGAATGGCATTGACCTCTGTTTTGTATCGAGCTCACCTCTGTCTTCTCATAGCTTCACTTTCCATTCTTTGTATCGTATTTCTCTTGTCTTGACTCGAGCTCTTCTCATTGTTTTATTCGAAACTCCATCAGTCGACTCCAATGGCAGCAAGGATTTATCGCTGCCAAAACCAATACTCTAGTTCCTCTTCTCATTCGAGAATACCACAACCAAACTTCATCTCGATCACCGGCAGCAACATATCATCATTCCCTGTTTTGCTCGTTCAACTCCTTAACATCACAGCTATTAGAATCACCAGCAGTTATCGTCTCTACTTCCATGAATGTCTCGAGCAGCAGCCAACAACTTCATTCTTTCGATCAGTCACCGTTAAACCTTCTCGATACTCTGCTCGACTTCTATCTATGCCATCAGCTCCAACCTAGCTTGTCGACAATCAAAGTTCCGAGTTTATTCTTCATGATCTTCTCGAGTTCCCATACAAAGCCGAGCATACCAATAAATATCAGTAGCTTCTCCTTCCGTCGATCTCTGCCAATAATGGCAGCATCCTATCCTCCATGTTCTATTGCTCTCGATCATTCTTATCTTCTTCAACTGCCAATGGCAGTTACCTAATTTCAGTTCCCTGAACTGGTCGTGATGCTTGGTGAAGAAGATGTTGGTGGCAGCCCCGAACAAAATAGTCGTGTTCCTTTAGAAATATCCATTCAGCTGTCAGTCTTGCAGGACTGACAGTTCAATCTTGTAGGTTCTCTATGTTTCGACAACTTTGGCTTGCTTCAAATTCTTCTAGAATCTTCATATGATATCAAATGACTTCGTTCTTTCGCCGTTGACTTCGTCTTTTTGTCCTCTTCAAGGTGATACCAAGAACTCCTAGACTTTAACGAGTTCCGCTTGGCCTTTGGCCTTTCTCCATTTGTAGTTAGCTTCTTTTATTGCACAATAAAGTGCAAATTCACTTCTTTTGGATGATTCACCTAATAAAACACAAATAGATAAAAAGAAACGTAATATACAATAATTTGCAAGAATACAAGCAATTACTAGCATGGATTCGACACCAAATATATGCAAAATATGCACTTAACAAATTCCCCCACACTTGGCTTTTGCTAGTCCTCGAGCAAACTATCTAAAATACAACAACTCCATATCGTCGAGAAAACGGATGCACTTAGCTAATGCAACATGCCTTTAAACCCCCAGGTGTCCCTAGTGGACGAGTTATAGTCTCGTGAGGGCTTACAAGAGGTATACCCACAAAACCTACTTTTCCAACTTATTAGTTCTCCCGAAATGATAGCATCCAACGCGCTAAGAAGACATAGATATTCTACACACTAGTCATAAGAAGTTAGACATATATATGAACACAATCTCATCCTTAAAAGTTGAGAGAGAAATAACCATCCCTTATCGAAAGAATCCGGGTTCGAGAGTAATCAAAAGTCTCGACTCTGCCTTACCAGAAAGGGTTTTATGAAGTTGCTCTCGATAATAAACAGCTTTTTATGGGTCACACATGTGTCCAGGTAGGAATGAAAAGAGAATCCTGTGACACGTTGAATAGTAGGAAGGAAAAACCCTCCGAATTGTTTTGAAAACCCACATCTTTTATTCATTTTGAAACCCCATTTTTTTTTCTGACGATCTCTAAGAAAGGAAATCAACCACTTAACGAAGGTGGGAATATAATTACTTACCTCGTTATCTGTTCGACGTGCAGTTAGCACCACTCTCACAACATCCATAGAAACGTCTTCGGTCTTCAATCCTTGTCTTCATCTTCGTCTTGGGTCTTCAACTTTTGATGATAACTCATGAACTTCGTAGAATCTTGACAATGTAACTCTTTTTCTTCAAATCCTTGTTGCTTGAAACTTCATTATAAATATTTCTTCTTTCCATTGGCTTTATTGAAAAAACAAAACTAAAAACAAACCACAATATAACACAACGAATTTTTCTTGCCCTTTTTTTTTATGAGACTAGAAAAATTAATCAAATACAAAATGAAAACAAAATAATAAAACTAGTAATGAACCTAAATAAATTTTCTCTTGTCTTATTTTTTTCTTATTTTTTTCATTTTTTTTTCGAGACAAGAGAAAATAAAACAAATACAAATAAAGATAAAACAAAAAAAAATGCAAGTACAAAGGCCATGATGTAAGTACTTTACCGCTTGATTATTCACAACTTGTATGTCTTGATATCATACACTTCTTGAACTCTCATCTTGATAATTTTCGCTCTTGTACATTGATAGGTGTAGAATACACCGTATTTAATAGCTAGTATTTATGCTTTCTTTGCGAGTTTTCTTGTAAATTATGTATCTTATGTTTACTTTTGAGTTTATTAGGTGCAATGGAGTCATTTGGAGCAAAAAGACCAATTGGAACTCGTTCAAATACAAGATTTCTACTTTTCATTGTGTAGAGGACGAGAAGATGAAGACAATGCCGAAAGAACGGAGTCATTCCGACATCGTATGAAGAAGTTATGGGCGAAACAAGAATGAAGTCTGAACTAAACTGCCGATCTTCCAGACTGGCGGTTGAATGAAGATCGCTAAGGGACACCCTCATGTTAAGGGGCGGACATTTTCAAAGGAAGTGCTAAAGGAGTCGAGTTTTATTCACCGGAGGGCTGCGATTCAAATGGTGTTAACGACACTGACCATTTTACTAGGGGCACCTAGGTCTTCGAAGAACTCGACGGAGGTTTGGTTTCATGAACCATTGTTGCGAAGATGGAGATTAAAAAGATGAACAGGCAATGGAGATATTATGCTCGAGTGGAGCAAAGAGGTGATTGATAGAGCCGTGATACGATGGTGGTCGGTAATGGAGATGAGTTTAGAGTTTCTTGAGAGCCCGAGTTGTACAATAATAGTAATGGTCGCTTCCATTGAAGTTTAACATGGACCGAGGGTTCTTATTCCAGTATGAGAAGAGTTTTCGAGTATTCTGGGACCGACCAAAAACAGCAAGAAGTGGAAGTGATGGTAAACACAGAGAAGTCGTGAAAATTCCAATGACATGATCGATGCTGATGATCATGATGTGATGATGGACTACTGACTTTTATCGAGTATGAATGAATGTTTGCGAAATAGTTAGAAGACTTGGGTCGTGATTAGAATGAACAGCTCGGTGGTGTTTCTGCCATTATCATGGGTTGAAGTTTGATCGTGAACGATGGTTTGCTGCCATTATTGGCAGTTACGGAGTTGGCTGCAGTGATGATGCCGGTGGCTGCAGGGAATGGTGAAGAATGGAACTCGATGAGGATGACGCTGTGGTGTAACTAGACAGGATAGAACTCGAGGAAAAGCACCGATCCTTAGAAGCTCAACTGACAGAATCAAAGGAGAAGTATGAGGAACTGAACAAAGAGCAAGATGCATTTATCGAAATATTTGCAGAGGAAAGGACTCGACGAGATGCTGCAGAAGAAAACTTTAAGAACAAATTGAAGGATGCATCCAAAACTATACATGAGCTGTGCTCGGTGTTGATGGTGTTGAGTTGCCGCTGCTGTTGATAGAGAAGAAGAAACTCGATGAAGATGAACATAGTAGGGAATACTCGGGTAATGGAAAAGAGGACGTGAGTTACGGGTAAGAGTTGACAATCACAGGGAAGCTTACGGACTGAAAGACAATCACAGGGAGTAAATTACGAGAATAGGCTGTCAGTCTCACAGAACTGACAAGCCAATAATGAGATATTTGGGCTGGACTTGTCCACAGCATGAGCCCATTAGATGTTTTCAGCCACTTCTTGATACGCAAGCAGCCTTGGACCTTACTTCTCGTTGGGGATTTTGGCGATTTTGGCAGCCACTTTGCACGGGGTGTGATGCACGGACACTTTCCTATTTTATCTAGGTTTCCTAGTTTCTTCAAGAGGAGGTTACAAAACTCTATAAATAGGGAAGCTTATGTAGAATTTGGGGGATATCTTATCATAAAATCTATTCTTTTTGCCTCTACTTTTGTTCTAGGGTTTAGAAACATGAAACTTCTCTTTCTTCTTGTTATGAACTCCATGAATATGAGCTAGAGTTTTTATTATTGGTTATGGAATAAGTTGAATTTCCAAACATGAGTTTTTTTGCAATAAATTAGTTTTCTCTCATATTATCGTTTATGATTCACCATGAATATTGTTACATGATTTGAATGCTTGTTAGTCGAGTCGCGAGTCGATTGAGTTTGCTTTCATCTCTATTGCTAGATTAGGGTTATTATACGCAAAAGTGATAATTCCGGATTGCAAGTAGCATAAATATGATTATAGTTTGTAGTGATATATTCTTATGATCATATGTGAGTTATAACCTTTGTTAAATCGGATTAATGCGCTTTCCACGTTCGATTGCTTTGATTGGCCTGATTTCATAGAACTTAACGCATCTAGGGAATTAAACTTGATTAGTGCTTTTACACGTTAGGTTGTTCCTTTAGGTAGAATTCATATTCGCATCTTTTAATGTGTTTGTTGATGACATGAGGAGGTTTATGGATATTCTTGCGATCAAGGTATTCTAGGGTCTTTGATAAAAGTTGAGATTAAAATATCAATTCTAGTTATTGTGGTGAAACCATGTTTGTGAATGAAAAACGAAATCCAACCAATACTTTCACATCCTTGATTTGCGTACTTTATTTGCTTTTTGTTTATTTTTATTTACACAATCGTAAATTCTTAGGGTGTTTTATATAGGAAACCATAACAATTTGACAACCTAGACCTCTCTGTGGGATCGATCCTTTCTTGCCCTTGCTATATTTATATTTTGAGTAGTAAGAAAGTGTAAATTATTTTTGACGCTTACGACAGCGGTCATACATAAGTCTTCAACATGTAGAAATTATGCTCCTTGTCTTGTTGCTTTACTTGAATATGAAATTTGCTCTTACTCGTATTGTTGCTTGTAAACCTTAAACGTCTTCAACTTTCCTTGTATAATTTGATGTTGCTCCCTTGTTGATGATGATGTGTTTCTATGGAACTGTTGGTGTAGAGAGGGAGATAAAGTGGATGGTGCTAACTGCGAACAAGATTACAAATGGTATGTAAGTTAGCAATTCGATGTCACCATCATGATTGATAAAACAACACTCAATGGATCAAAGTAGTGCTTCTATTGGTGGGAGGTTGGGTAGCTCACCATTCTACCCGGAATTAACGTACGGTGACACACACTCAAAAGAAAGCTCTTTAGTCATTTATAAATAAATCTGGACTGGTGCCTCACATGATGTAACAATAGGTAGTCTCCACTATAAGGGATCACAATTCTACTACCGAATTCAGTCTGCACATTATTTGCCACTGGCATGGTTAAATCCAACTTTAACTCTCAAACAAGCAAGAAACCCGATCAAGTTCTCTGTCATCTTTAAGTTCAGTCACTCTTGTGAGAATTTCGATGTAATCTTAGCGACATGTATACTATGTGAATCTAAACTAACTACAAGTTGGAGTTTTTTTTTCATGCAAATATGTACAAAAAAATTGAAAAATCTATATGCAAAATACTCCCCCACACTTAAACTTCACATTGTCCTCAATGTGTAAAACCGAAAATTCTGAATTCTGACGTAACAGCAGATAAAACGCCAAAACTATACAAATTGGTAAGGAATTTGGAAAAACTTCGTTTCATAAAAGTTGTTCATCTACGTGTTTTCTACACAATGTTAAAAGGGCACAGTGTTTCGATAAACGGTCTGACAGTTATGGTCTCTGGACTGAACTACGCGCAGTCTGAATTTTTCTGACGAAAAGGTATTCGTCATAATTTTCTCCTAAAATAGATTCCGGACTCAATGAAATTAAACATGGGGATGCAAATATGATATAAAAACAATAAAAACAAAAAATAAAATGGTTTAAGATACAAACCTTATGGGTTGCCTCCCATTAAGCGCTTGGTTTAAAGTCGTTAGCCCGACTTGGCATTCTCCTTACTACTCCTCCAGATGGAGTAAATCCTGAAGTTCGATCACGTCCACATTCTCCGTAGGGAAGTTTTCGTAATATGGCTTCAATCTATGGCCATTGACTTTGAAAGGTGTTCCTGTTGCGAGGCTAGCAACCCCAACTGCACCATGAGAAAAAACATTAGTAACAACAAACGGTCCACCCCTGCGGGACCTTAGCTTACCAGGAAATAACTTAAGACGAGAATTAAATAGAAGAACTTTTGACCCACAACAAAACTCTTTCGAGAAATCATCTTGTCATGGAAAAGTTTAGTCTTCTCCTTGTATATACGACCACTCTCGTAAGCATCGTTACGTATCTCCTCTAGCTCATTAATTTGTAGATGCCTTTGTTTCCCCGCCTTGTCATACTCCATGTTGCACATCTTAATCGCCCAATAAGCCTTATGCTCAAGTTTAACTGGGAGATGACACGCTTTGCCATAAACTAACCGATATGGAGACATACCAATCGGTGTCTTGTATGCTGTTCTATATGACCAAAGTGCATCTTTGAGTCTATAACTCCAATCCTTTCGTAGCATTAACGGTTTTCTCAAGGATGGACTTAATCTCACGATTTGAAATTTCAGCTTGCCCACTAGTTTGTGGGTGATAAGGCGTACCAATCTTATGTGTGATGTTGTACTTCTTGAGGAGAGCATGGAAGGATTTCCTGAAGTGCGAGCCTCCATCACTGATAACCACTCTTGGTGTACCATGTCTAGATAAAATGTATTCCTTCACAAACTCACAAACAACTTGAGAATCATTAGTATGGGTGGCTTTAGCTTCCACCCATTTAGAAACATAATCCACGGCAAGAAGTATATAAAATTTTCCATTCTAATTAACAAAAGCACCCATAAAATCAATGCCCCACACATCAAAAATCTCGAGAGTGAGAATAAGATTGAGTGGCATTTGATTTCGAGCACTTAGATTGCCCGTTCGTTGAAATCTATCACAAGATTTGCAAAAAGCATATGCATCCCCAAATAGGATGGAGAGCTAGGAAATATTTTCCGAAATGTTGTATGCTCCTGGCCTGAACTTGTTGTTCGGTGGAAATAGGTAATGCCTATTTATACAAGTCGAAGTGAAACGTACTCTGGTCTCATTAAGAAATGGAAAACGGGTGAGTAAATGGGAGCAGGTGGTAACCGGTAACGCCTGGAATTGATGTTCCATAAAAGAAAGCATTTCACCATTACTCCCTGTATTTACTAACCGCCTCATCCTTATGACACTTTCCTATAACGGCGTAGTGTGTCGCCGACGTCGTAAACCGCCAAACCAATACCCAATGAGCATCCCCCAGTTTGTGACATGCGTTGATGTCTAGAGTGTTTTCGTGGAAAACATGTAGCACATTGTTGTTGTCCGGCGAGTTGAGCTTGGAAGACTTGACGGCTCGGTGGTGACCTTCAACGGTCGAGATTTTGCATCTTAAGAGAAAAGATAGTCGTTGATTATTGCAACCCTTCGTTTGGCAGCCAGTGGCATGCAAGCATGATCAGTATGGCTTTAATATGGATTAGTTTAGGCGCAGCCAAAAGTTAGGGTTTTGGCTTTGTTTAGGCACGACTAAACTAGGGCCAAAGGTTGCCATCGTTGGTCACGGTAACCTTGGACGGCTAAGATCTGCACCTTAGATGAAAAAGTGGCCGTTGATTGTTGCAGGCCTTCGTTTTGGTAGCCGCATAGGGAAGGCCGGTATGGTGTGTCGCAGCAAGGTGGTTGGCATTCCAATGGCACATGTGGTATGGTATGCCTTGGCGCGGTTTGGCGTGGCCAAAACTAGGGTTTTGGGCCAAAGGTTACCATGCGTTGTTTGGCGACACTTGGACGGCTAGGATATGCATCTAGGATGGAAGGGTGGCGTTGATCGTCGTGACGTCTTCGTTTTGGTAGCCGCAATAGGGAAGGCCGGCATGGTATGGCGCGGCAAGGCGGTTGGCATGCTATTGGCACATGTGGCATGGCATGCCTTGGCGCGGTTTGGCGTGGCCAAAACTAGGGTTTTGAGCCAAAGGTTACCATGCGTTTTTGGCGACCTTGGACTGGCTGGATTTGCATCTAGGATGGAAGGGTGGATGTTGACTGCCGCACGCCTTCGTTTTGGTAGCCGCAATAGGGAAGGCCGGCATGGTATGGCGCGGCAAGGGGCGGTTGGCATGCCATTGGCACATGTGGCATGGCATGCCTTGGCGCGGTTTGGCGTGGCCAAAACTAGGGTCTTGTGCCAAAGGTTACCATGCGTTGTTTGGCAACCTTGGACGGCTAGGATTTGCATCTAGGATGGAAGGGTGGCCGTTGATCGTCGCACACATTCGTTTTGGTAGCCGCAATAGGGAAGGCCGGCATGGCATGGCGCGGCAAGGCGGTTGGCATGTCATTGGCACATGTGGCATGGCATGCCTTTGGCACTTTTGGCGTGGCCAAAATTAGGGTTTTGGGACAAAGGTTACCATGCGTTGTTTGGCGACCTCCTGACGGCTAGGATTTGCATCTAGGATGGAAGGGTGGTCATTGATCGTCGCACGCCTTCGTTTTGGTAGCCGCATGGGGAAGGCCGGCATGGTAGGGCCAAGACAAAATGGAGCGGATGGCTTGGCATATTGGGGCCAAGGGTTTGGCACGGACGGCTTGGCATGGTGGGGCCAAGGCAAGGTGCAGTTGGCTTGGCATGGTGGGGCCAAAGGTTTTGCACGGATGGCTTGGCATGGTGGGGCCAAGGCAAGGTGTGGTTGGCATGGTGGGGCCAAGGGTTTGGCATGCCATTGGCGCATGGTGCGCTAGCATGGTTGGGGCCAAGGGTTTGGCACCGACGGCTTGGCATGGTGGGGCCAAGGCAAGGTGCGGTTGGCTTGGTGGGGCCAAAGGTTTGGCATGCCATCGGCGCATGGTGCGGCTAACATGGTTGGCATGCCTTGGCGCGGTGACGCGGTTGGCATGGTTTGCTATTGGTGCGAATGGCATGGTTGGCATGCCTTGGCGCATGGTGCGGCTAGCATGGTTTGCATGCCTTGGCGCGGGGATGTGGATGGCATGGTTTGCCATTGACACAGTTGTACGGCTGGCATGGTTGGCATGCCTTGGCGCGGTAGCATGAGAATTAGGGTTTGGCATAGATGATGTCGGTCAATGTTAAAGGGTTCTGCCGTGGAACATGACCCATGTAAAAAAAAAGGTACCCCGGTAATTCTTGCGTAGGCATGCTGATCGATTCAATAAATGTGCTAATGGTCATAGTGACGTCATGTCAGTTGTACATTTTTACGATTTTAACCCTAAGCTATAAACCACCATCAACACAAGGCTAAAGGGTTTATTAATAAATATAGCATGAAGGTTCAATCACAAATCAATAGTGTAGTGATTTGTGATTAATAGTCGGCAAAACTAATACGTGAGACGTGTGGGGTTTTGACCGATTATTAAGCTAATGAATGTTTAACCCTAAAAAACCTAACCGTTTAATCTTAGTGGGAGAGTGGAGTGAAATTACTATATAAAGATATGGTAGATTATTTTCTTGTGCCCACACTAGCATTGGAAATACTCTCTCTTCCTTCTGATAAATCTGTTAAGACTTTTTAGGTATAAGAAAACCCGAGCAGTAAAAGTATTTTCCATTATTAGTATACTATTCTTGTTTGAAGTTTTGGCGAAGAAAACACAGGAGCAAGAAGTCAAGGTTGGAATCTTTGGGTCTTCTCAATTACTGCTAAGAAGGTAAGTTATTCAACCATATACTTTGTTTCATATGTATAATCAAAGTAGTTAGATCGTCTGGTTTTAGGAAAAAAGTTTTGAATCAAGTCTTCCGATGTGTCTTTGATGTGCTTGTTTCCTAACAAAAACTATATAAGGGAAAACTCTAGCAACTGGGAAACCTAATCCTCGCACCTCTTGTGTGATACTAGTTGCGACTAGAGTCGATTCTCCTTTAACCTTAGGTTTTTCACGAAACCCTGTAGGTTAACGACTTAAAGACTTCATTGGGATTGTGAAGCCAGATCCAACTATTTTATTTGTAGTTGCATGTTCTGATCTTATTTCTACTATCGTGATTGAGTATTATCTTTGCTAAGATTTGCTTGAGATTTATCTCCGATAGGTTAGATTAAAAGTAGTCACAAACATCTTCGTCTCATTGTTTGTGATTCTACAATATCTTGTTTTGCTACCATACAATTAAGATTATTGTGAGGTGATTGATCATACTAGGCTGTTCTTCGGGAATATAAGTCCGATTTATCAACTGGTTCCTGTGCACCTTGATTTATCAAAAGGCGAAACAAAACTCGTAGGTATTTCTGTGGGAGATAGATTTATCTATTCCAATAGACTTTTCATTTGAGACAGATTTGTTTATCAAGTCTTCGACTTTGGTCGTAACAACTCTTGGTTGTGGGTGAGATCACTAAGGGAATCAAGTGCGTAGAATCTGTTGGGTTCGGAGATGTAAGGAGCGCAATTGTACCTTGATCATGTGAGATTGATTAGGGCTCAACTACATTCCAATCCCAGAAGTTCATTGGTTGTAGGCTAGTGTCCTTAGCGGCTTAATACAAAGTATGGTGTTCAAAATTTGGACTAGGTCCCAGGGTTTTTATGTTTTTGCGGTTTTCCTCGTTAACAAAATTATGGTGTCTGTGTTATTTCTTTTCCGCATTATATTTTGTTATATAATATAAATATCACAGATTGTGCGTTAAGATCAATTAGATAATCCAACCTTTGGTTGTTGATATAATTCGATTGACACTTGAACATTGATCTTTGGTACCGTTCAAGTTTTTTCACATAATAATCCGGCTCGTGGATTTCTATCTGTTTCATTTGTTGATTACATTGTGAAACAGAGATATAAACTCTTTGATATAATTTTCTCTAGATTGAGTCTGACTGTCTAGTTGATTCTCTTGAAAGTATATTGGAGTTTGTCTATTCAGACTGCCGAACGAAATATTGGGTGTGGTTGTTAGACCCCCGCTTTTTCAACATGTACTTCCATTGAACCCTAATTCCCCGTGAAATCATAATCTAACCTCATATAACCATTTTCACTCCAATCAGAACCAAACCCAATTATTAATTGATTCAATTAGCTCAATTTCATATAAAATAACAAATCAATTACAAAACCCTAAATTTAACTCACCTCTTCTTAAGAGTTGAATTAATACTCGAATCAACACCATCATCAATTTCTTCTTCTAATATCATTCGGAATTCTTCAAGGAAACCCTAACTCTTGTTTCATATGATTTAAACCCCGCTTTGTACCTCATCTCCACAAAATCAAAACCTTCTCTGAAAACCTAAATATTCACTAGATGTCTTCACTAAAATCTACGTATTAAATCAGTTGTTCTCTAACTATCAGTCTCACCGTCTTCTCTTGTTTTCAGTTACAATCAATTTTCGGACGAAAAGAAGGATGAAGGAGAAGGATGAAGGAGAAGAACGAAGAGAAGAATCGAGAGAGAAAAAGAGACAACAAGAAATTGGAGAAGATAACACCACCGCATCTCTTATTTGGGTAAGGCTATGGTGGTAATTTTTTTAGGCGGGTTTGACTTATTCAACGCCGCTGACCGATCTGTAGGTCCATGTGTGAAATCTAACGTAAAAGCCACTTTATAGAAGAATTTGAAATCTTGGCCGGTTTATTAATTATATGGTTTGAAGATGGTCACTTTATGAAGTTGTCCAAAAAAAAAACACGAGATTTTTCTTAATAGATATTGAATTCTTCCTTAACCCTATTGGAAAGAATTAACAGTCCATTACAATTGCAACTATAAAACGGAAAATAAAAAGCAAAAATAAATAAATAAAAATAAAACCTAAAACTAATATAACTTTTCTCAAAATACGGCCAAGTAACAGAACTTCATTCACATCTAATAGGTCCCATTAGATTTGATTTTCATAGTCAGCTTAATACCACATTTCAAAAAGATTTAATAGGGAAATTTTAAAGGGGAAATTAATTAACTACCTTATTAATAACAAAGTTCGATTTTTGAGAGTACGTCCAATTTTTTTTTGGAATTTATTTAATATCCTCACCTTTATCCAAACCTGCCCATTTGGTTAAATATAACTAACTTTGTCAAATTTTTGTGTTGAAATTACTATATCATCCTTACAATTAAAATCAAGTAAAAGATCCTTATAGCATATTTTTCATATTGTCTATTTCCTCGTTCTTTTCGCCTCCCTCTTCTTTTCCTCCTCCTTCTTCATGGTCCCAATTTTATTTTTTCTTAAACTCCCATTCGTTTAATTTAATTAAGGTACTACTTTTTTTGTGAAGGAATGAGGTGCTTTGAAGGACCCTAAGATTTATTTATTAAACTACCTCATTCAAATTGAGGTTTGAATGATTACGTAAAAGAGATGGTAGATAGACGTACCCCCATGTTTCATCATTATACATTTTTTAGGATTATATAAAACCAAATAACATGGAAGAGACTAAAAGAGGTTTGATCCTACGAGTGAGAAATATGATGCTCCAAAGAATGTCTTGGTCATTCTCCAAACTGGCTTGTTGGTTATTGATTGCATCCCCTCAATTATCACTTCAAAAAGATTAAGATTTTTCTTCAATTGAAATTCAAAATAATATACCTTCGTCTCATCCATTAGAGAAGAAGTTGTATCAAAATCAATCTGGTATCCAATTTTTTTACCAAACAATCCTGAATAATCTTCCACACGAATAACCAAAAAAATATTTCGTCCAACTATTTGAGGGTGAAAACGGTTTCTGCTGATTTTGGTAATTTCGGGTGTATGGGTGAGAAACGAATTTAAACCCTAAACAATGTACTGCAAGGGAGTACTTTAGATTCGAGAGATCAATCTGTACAAATCCGGCCTAAACCAAGAAATGGTCGTTCCTGACTTGCTTTGGTCACAAAGCGAAGGAGAAGGGTTGGTTTTGGGGAGGGAAGCGAAGAAAGTGTTGAGAACAGAAAAGTTGATCCTGGAAGAGTAGTTGTTTTACGACTTGTATCAGAAAGTGGGAAACTCACAGATGGAGAGCTAGCAAATGTTTTCTGAATGTTGTATGCTCCTGACCTGAACTTGTTGTTCGGTGGAAATAGGTAATGTCTATTTATATAAGTCGAAGTGAAACGTACTCTGGTCTCATTAAGAAATGGAAAACGGGTGAGTAAATGGGAGGAGGTGGTAACCGATAACGCCTGGAATTGATGTTCCATAAAAGAAAGCGTTTCACCATTACTCCCTGTATTTACTAACCGCCTCATCCTTATGACACTTTCCTATAACGGGTGTAGTGTACGCCGCACGCTGTAAACCGACAAACGAATACCCAATGAGCATCCCCCAGTTTGTGACATGCGTTGATGTCTCGAGTGTTTTCGTGGAAAACATGTAGCACGTTGTTGTTGTCCGTGAGTTGAGCTTGGGAGACTTGCTTGCGGCTCGGTGGTGACCTTCGACGGTCGAGATTTTGTATCTTAAGAGGAAAGATGGCCGTTGATTATTGCAACCCTTCGTTTGGTAGCCGGTGGCATGAAAGCATGATCGGTATGGCTTTAATATGGCTTAGTTTAGGCGCGGCCAAAAGTTAGGGTTTTGGCTTTGTTTAGGCGCGACTAAACTAGGGCCAAAGGTTGCCATGCGTTGGCTGGTAACCTTGGGCGGCTAAGATCTGCACCTTAGATAAAAAAGTGGTCGTTGATTGTTGCAGGCCTTCATTTTGGTAGCTGCATAGGGAAGGCCGTTATGGTGTGGCGCGGCAAGGTGGTTGGCATGCCTGGTAGGTCTTTAAAAGATGTTTTCCTACGTTAAACTGCAAGTGCACAGTGTCTATTGGAGACAAGGAAAGTACAGGTCGATCCACAGGGAAATGGAGGTGCTATAAGTTGATCTAAGGCTTTACTCTACGATTTCTAGAGGTGTAACACAAGCCGAGGTTGTTTGCCGAAATCTGACCGAGTTGAATTGTGACTCTAAACTAAGAGCGAAGAAATGGGTTATAACTAATTTGAGAGCACTGGGGTATTTGATTCCACCACTTGATCCTATGCTAAGGTAATTCCACTAATGTTGTATTCTTGTATCTTCCTAAGGAAGATTCTAAAGAATAATGAATCACTAATCTCATAATTCCCCCTAGTATAGAGTGTCTTCTTACAGTACACTCTATCACAGGTTCCTTAGTCAATTAACTAAGCATTATTCATATCTCATTAAGCACATACATTCTTCCCTGGAAGTCTCACATGGAGAATTTGCTAACCACTTTTTCTAATTCTCCCCTAGTATTGTTGTCTTCTTCAAAGATCTGACCAATCACATGAGAAGTTGATCTATTAGCTAACTATCCTCCTATCAATCAAGCTCAGCAAGAACAACAAAGATAAGTATGAATTACTCAACATATTATCTAGGTTTCAACAACACCCTAGCAATTGAACTTAGAACATAATTAAGACAATCAAAATACAAATTAAACTAAATTGGTGCTCTGGCTAGCCCAGGCATACCCATTCACATACACAGTTCACTTATTTATACCACAATTCTTTCTAACCCTAGAAATGAAATTGGACGCTTACTCGACAAACCCAATAGTCAGAATCGCTTGTCCCCTCTGCTAATTCGCCTCTGCAAGCCCCCAATCTGTTGTTGGATGAAACCCTAGCTCTATCTATCTCGAGCTCAGCTTCTAGGGTTGGGAGAAGCTGTGGTGGAGATAGAGAGAAACTAGAGGTGGCGGTGATGGCTGGTAGCTTCTGCTGGTGTCGGGAGAAGATGGTGAAGGTGATGGTGTTGTCGGGGGAAGAAGAGGGATGGGAGCTCTGCAAGTTCTGTCGGGGGAGAAGAAAGAGAAAGAAAATGTGAAATGGGGTTTGGTCGAATGGGTGTAGGTATAGGCGGGTGTGGTGTTGAGCGGGCACAACAAGGATTGATGCAAGGGATGGAGCGACCGTAGGATTCAGGGGTAACCCGATGCGTGGGTTGATGCGGCCGTAGGATGAAACTGGATCAAATCTCAACGGCTCAGAGTGATGCGGGCTCGGATCCGGTTCGGGTCTTGACCGCTCAAGCCCATGTCTTGTAAATGGGTTGCTCCTTGTTGGGTTGCAACTGATGCGCGCGCGGGCTTTGGCTTTCTGCTTCATAGACGCTTGCCTCCAATTTTCTACTCTTTTGGCTCCTCAATTTCTCCGAACTTTATTTACTACCTAAAAATATAAAATTAATTAGTACAGATATTTATTCTTGAAAACAAAGAAAATACGAGAATGCGGGATAATATCGATTCGAGCATAAAAGATGAGTTAAATGCCAATAAAAAGGTATAGAAATATGCAATATTTGGCACTCATCAATGTCATTGGCACATGTGGTATGGTATGCCTTGGCGCGGTTTGGCGTTGCCAAAACTAGGGTTTTGGGGCAAAGGTTACCATGCGTTGGCGACCTTGGAGACGCTAGGATTTGCATCTAGGATGGAAAGGTGGTCGTTGATCGTCGCACGTCTTCGTTTTGGTAGCCGCAATAGGGAGGCCGGCATGGTATGGCGCGGCAAGGCGGTTGGCATGTCAGTGCACAGCCCAGCAGCTCAGAGGATGTGGGCTCCCTTGGTTTAAGCCCAGGCTATATGCTCAGTTTCTGCAGCTTAGGTTGGCAGTTTCACACAGCATAAGGTGGTGGTAAGCTTAGCTCAGGGCTGTACTGCAAGTCTGGCTATCCCAGCCCTAACTCACAGCTGCAGGGGCTGGAGGCTAGGTGTTACAAATAGCAGGCAAGAGCAGCTTGGTTTTCCAAAGATGGCAGGGGCTTTACAATGGTCAGCGGGCTGGATGCATTCACAGCAACATGCACACAGAGCATCACACAGACACAACAGAATTTGGGAGTGACCAACCTGCTTCAGCCGTAATGGCTATATTGTGCTGCTTCTTGTCTTTCCCTGGGTTGGCTCAGCTTTAACAGCTTGCTCAAGAAGACCAAGGCTAGCAAGGCCCAAGACAGGCAGCACAGGTAGGTACCTGTAGCTCAACAAAGATTTAGTTCCCAGAGCTTCACAGTTAAAGCAAAGAGAGTAAACATTGGCATAAGCCTGAGAATTGGACTGTCACAAGGGAATATTTTGGACTGTCACAAGGGAGGGTTTGCACAGTAACACTAAGATGCAAAATGTTATAGCTTGTTAAAATTACAAAAATATGGGCTATGAAAATGCAGCTAAGTTACAGATGCAGCTAAGTTACAGATGCTTATGCTGATATGACACAGGTGTGATGAGCTAGGCCAGGCAAGCTTGAGCTCAGTCCAGCCCAGATGCTGACTGAGAGAGTAAGTGCAATGCAACAAATTAAGCTAAGTGGAGCTAAGAAACAATGAAACACAAAGTGAAGCTAAGTTATCGTAGAACAGATGCAATACAAGATGCAAAAACTATACCAAAAGAAAAGTAAATAAAGCAAAAATAGAAAACTTAACAGCTATACTACACTAACACAGGGCTAATGATGCAGGGATATATACAGGGTTGAGAATCAGTAAAGCTTAGCCCAAAATCACAGGGCACACGCCAAGTCCCCGGCAACGGCGCCAAAAACTTGGTAGGCCTCGAAGATGGGTGAATTATATGACCTACATGTTATACCGCAAGTGCACGGCGTCTATCGGAGACGCGGCAAGTACGGGTCGATCCCACAAGGACTTGTGGTGCTCTGATATTGATCTAAGGCTGCTCTACTGAGTTTCTAAGAAGTGTGTAACATAAATGAGGGTTTTGTGCCGAAACGGCTGAGTTTTAGTGGAATGAACCTAAACTAAGGTAAACAGTGACAAAAGAAAAAGGCTTGCTAGGTCTTCAAATCCACCTCCTCGAATTCCTACTATGTGCTCAACTAGTTTGAGTTCTTGTTCTATACCGGACAAGTGAAGCTTGTCACTAGCTACCACTTATCTAAGAGTTTCTCCAAGTGATAACTTAAATAGCAGCTAAGGCACTAACCCTAAGTACTAGTTGTCTAATTTAGCACAACTAGTCAGGGAATTAGTATTAAAATTAGAAGCAAGAGTGAATCACTCTCAACTCGGTATTAACCTAACGACAGTGCATCCATGGCTTTGGTATGCACTGTGAGAGAAAAGAGTTGAAGTTATAAAATTTGAAGCTATCTAATACATTAAGCTCTCAAGAACATTCAACACAGTTCAAACACAATTGGGAATTAGGGTTTCAGTGAACCCTAGCAATTAAATTAAAACATGATAGAATAACAAAATACACAAAATTAAACCTAATTGACTGCACTGGCTAATCCAGGCGTGAGTAAAAACAGCTTTTATCCCTTCTATTTATACATGCAAGGATACCCCAAAACTACCAAACCCTAATTCAATTAAAAATAGAAATTAAATCATACCCATACCATCTACTCTCTGAACCGCCTCTGAATCGTGCTATTCTCTCATCAAATTGGCTCTCGACTTCTTTGATGTCGATGTTAGAGAAACCTAGCCCCAATTATCTTTAATTTAGCTTCTAGGGTTGATAGAAGCTAAAAGAAAGATGACTAGACCTAGAGAGGGTACGGAGGTGGTTGATGGCATGGTTGTTGGTCTGATGGTGACAAGAGAGGGAGAGATGGTGGCGGAGGTAGCTCTTGTCATGGTATGGAGGTGGTAGAGAAGAAGAGCGAGAGCGAGGGGAACGAAGAAAGAGAGAGGTGAAGAGAAATGGTTTGGTTCGATTAGGGTATAGGGGTATGGGCATTTCTTTGTGAGGCGGGTGCAGCTACGGACGATGAGACAGTAGCCGAGCGAGCGTTGGATGAGGCGGCTACGATCCGAACTACCGAGGATGACTCGGGCGATTTGGTGTGGAGCGGGGACATCGAGAGAGGATGCGAGCGATGGGCGACCGTATGATGCATCTGGGCGAGATCTCAACGGCTCGGGATGAGCGGGTTCGGATCCGGTCGTGGGTAGCTCTAGCCCAAGTCTTCCTTGTTGGGTTGCAACCGAGATTCGCGCGCGGGCTTTGGCTATCTCGCTCCATAGATGCTCGACTCCAATTCTTACGCTCTTTGGCTCTTGATTTCTCGGACTTTATTTAGTACCTAAAAACACAAAATTAATTAATACAAATATTTATTCTTGAAAACAAAGAAAACACAGAATCTGGGATAATATCTGATTTCTAAGCGCAAAAGATGAGTAAAATGCCAATAAAAAGGTGTATAAATATGCACTATTTGGCACTCATCACACGCCTTCGTTTTGGTAGCCGCAATAGGGAAGGCCGACATAGCATGGCGCGGCAAGGCGTTGGCATGTCATTGGCACATGTGGCATGGCATGCCTTGGCACTGTGATGGCGTAGCCAAAACTAGGGTTTTGGGCCAAAGGTTACCATGCGTTGTTTGGCGACCTTGGACGGCTAGGATTTGCATCTAGGATGGAAGGGTGGTCGTTGATCGTCGCACGCCTTCGTTTTGGTAGCGCATGGGGAAGGTCGGCATGGTGGGACCAAGACAAAATGGCGCGGATGGCTTGGCATAGTGGGGCCAAGGGTTTGACACAGACGGCTTGGCATGGTGGGGCCAAGGCAAGGTGCGGTTGGCCTTGCATGGTGGGGCCAAGGGTTTGGCATGGTGGGGCCAAGGCAAGGTGCGGTTGGCATGGTGGGGCCAACGGTTTGGCATGCCATTGGCGCATGGTGCGGCTAGCATGGTTGGGGCCAAGGGTTTGTCACGGACGGCTTGGCATGGTGGGGCCTAGGCAAGGTGCGGTTGGCTTGGTGGGGCCAAGGGTTTGGCATGCCATCGACGCCTGGTGCGGCTAACATGGTTGGCATGCCTTGGCGCGGTAGACGCGGCTGGCATGGTTTGCCATTGGTGCGGCTGGCATGGTTGGCATGCCTTGGCGCATGGTGCGGCTAGTATGGTTGGCATTCCTTGGCGGCGGGGATGTGGTCGGAATGGTTTGCCATTGGCACGGTGGTGCAGGCGGCATGGTTGGCATGCCTTAGCGCGGTAGCATGAGAATTAGGGTTTGGCATAGATGATGTCGGTCAATGTTAAGGGTTCTGCCGTGGAACATGACCCATGTAAAAAAAAAAAGGTGCCCCGGTAATTCTTGCATAGGCATGCTGATCGATTTAATAAATGTGCTAATGGTCATAATGATGTCATGTCAGTTGTACAGTTTTACGATTTTAACCCTAAGCTAAAAACCACCATTAACATTAAGTCTCCCGCTTAGCTCGGAACGGGAGCATCGTTGCAAGGTAAGCATAAGATGGTGACAGGCCAGGACAAAAATCGAAACAACAAGTCGTGAAAAGATGGTCAGGAAGGTCCGACTAACCTTTTTTGAGAGGTAAGGAGAGTTCATGATCCCCGTGTTTGGCAGCCTTGCATAGATTCTATTTGTGGTGTAGACCGTGAAGCGGTGAGATGAAGATCGTCGGCTTAGTCTGGCTATGCATCATCTTGGCTGGGTTAGGGAATATCATGACGCTGGCTCGGCGAGTTGTTGGTGTTGGCGCGACAAGTCATGGCGCGGCACGATGGTGCAAGGCATGACATGGTTTGGTGAGGCAAAGCATGCGCGGACGGTTTGACATGCTGCGGCCATGGCAAGGCACGGTTTGGTGAGGCAAGGAATGCGCGGACGGCTTGGCGTGGTGGGGCCAAGGCTTGATGTGGACGGCTTGGCATAGTGATTTGTCTTCGCGGGCCCGGTTGCCTCTTTTCCTTACTTGACTCAAATAGGAAGTCATTTCTTTATCCAAACTCCCAAGTATCACGCCTATAAAAGGGGCCGGCCTCTCCTTTTATTTCACACCTTTATTATTATTATTATTTATTTTTTTACGTTGGCCGTGTGGTAACAAATAAGCGGACGAGCGAATCCCAGTTTTTGTCTTCCAAAGACTTCCTCTTTAACTTGTTTTTTCTTGTTTTCTTGTGTTAGTGCAAACCCTAGCTGCGCAGCGTACCTTTTCATGATCTTGTAGAAAATATTGTCATTCAGTCTTTGGCATGAATCCTAGCCGTAGGTATGCTTTGCACGAACTCGTAGTAGCATTTAGGCGTGATTACCGTAGCAATGTTGACCGCCCTCAATTTATTGTGCAAAGTAGGCATGCATGAGTGGTAACCTGCTATTCCCTTCTCATGAAAACCTAATTTCTAGGTTTTACTCCTTTTCCCGGTGTGGTCGTGCGTATGGTTCCCATGGTGGGGCGCGCCTCCTTGGTCGAGCGCAAATTTCCATTGCGGGTACGACCTTGGCATGAGGTGGTGATGCGGTGGTCCGTCGGTCCCCATTTCTTTGCCTATAAATATTGTGACTTTGAAACAAATTGGCTGCGCGTCTAGGATGGATCTGCCGTGTCGATAAAATAATTTCCATGCACTTTCCGTAATAATTTCTCTTCGTATTGTTCCATTGTAGTTGTTTGGAAGTGGAAGTAGCGTGAGAGAATTTTCGCTAGGATGTCATTTGAGAAAAGTTTTGCCGTACCGAAAGACGTTGGCAATTTCAAGCCAAACATAGATGATGAGTTCTTTACAACATCCGCCACGATTAGGAGAAACCATCCCAAGTATGTGTCGATTCTTATTTGGTCCTAAAGTGAAGGAGAGGCCCGGTCGGTTCGGCCAGAGGTGTAATAAGGTTTTGTCTTCGAGAGGAAAGAGTATCATGCTTCTCCCATCGACTTTAGAATCTCTCGTGAGTCCGTTGCGTCCCTTTGAGAAATGGATGCAATTCATGATGAGCCGGGAATATGTAAAAGCCAGTTTGACCAAGGCGCGAGATCATTGATGCCGTCGCGGCTTCCGACTTGCTTCAAATTAGGAAAGATATTCCAGGCTTGGTTGCTTTTATTTCCAGATGGTGTCCAGGACACCCACACGGCCATATGCAGGTGGGGTGAAATGACTATCTCCTTAGAGAGCGTGGCCGTATTCTTTGAATCTTCCCGTAATAGGAAACCTCGATGTCAAATTGTCTGCAGATGAAGAAGAAATGCGCGCCGCTCTGGTCGCAAAATCAAAAGGATTCGTTCGGAAAGAAAACGAGACGAGGTGCTTCTATGGCTGGTGGGTGTCTCAGTGGTTTCCTGATGAGTTGGAGCCGAATCAGAAGAATAGTACGCTTCATGTTGCGGCGTTCTTGGCTCTTTGGTTATCCAGAGATATTTTTGATGACGGCTCGAGTAAGAAGGAGATAAGACAGGAACTTATCAAGTTTGCCATAAAATTAGCAAAAGGTGTCGTTCTCCCTATTGGCGGCTTGTTTCTTGGTTCTTTGTACACACACTTGGATCAGCTGGTTGCGGACATGTGCGCTTCAAATGGCTACATGAAAGTGAATTCATATATTCATGTCGCCTTTCTCCAAGCGTGGCTGCGGGAGCACTTTGAAAGATATGCTCCAAAACCGTTGGTCGTATTTCCCGAGTCTTGGAGTGGCTCTAGGATATTGCGCTGGTCGAATAGGCGCCCAAAGATTGGTTCGAACCTGGTTGGATTTCTTGACAACTCGCACATGGTTAATTTTCGTCCATGGGCCCCGGTGCATGCGTCCATAACTCGGATCAAGTACCTTTGCTCCCGCTCCGAGCATGTTTTTGTCTTGATAAAGAAGATATGAGTGTTGGAGAGATGGTGTTCATGCGAAGCCGCACGCCCGTCATGTGTCGTCTTTCTTTCGAGGATCTTGCAAAGCAGTCTCTTACAATATCGATAGGGCGGCTCAAGCATTTGGGTTTTGACCAAGGGTCCCACTCGTTCGTCAGCCGGTTGTTCCAGAAGTCCCGTAGCCGGTTGTTCCAGAAGTCCCGTTGCCAACTGTTCTCGATGCTAGTGTTCTTGTGTCGGGTAAAAGTCTGCATTTTATGCTTGCGGAACGAAATCCATCAACAACCTCCAAATATAACATGTTTTGGCAGGATGAGTTTCTCGTTATCCATTGATTCGTGAATGATGTGGTAGAAAACCGTCGCCGTAAGCCTTCTCCTGCGGTTTTAGCGGGCATCCACTCTTGAGGGATCCTTCTTCGCCCAAGCAAAATTCCGCTAGCCCGAATGCAGACAGTCCCCAGCGAAGGAGCGAAGGTCTAAAATCCGTGCTGGTGGTTTTCAGTCGGGTTCGACGGCTCTTCCGACTTTTAGTTCTTCCAATATGTGAGTATGTATAATTTTCTTCCTGATTTAGTTAGATTACGTATATCTTTGTCTCATTTCGAGCATCCGTCTCACGCGTCTTGCCCAGGGTTTTAGCAGTGTGAATGCCTTTACCAAACTTTCACGTAGTCAGAAGACAATGTCTCTTGAGACGGAAGGCTGCGATGCTGAACTACCCATGGTGAAGGGGGATCCGAGAAGGAAGAAAGTTCGGAGTCCAGCGACGAGGAGGATAGTTTTTCTGGTAGCAGCGTTGAATCTTCCTCCAGTGAGTCCGAAAGTGAATCGGTGAGCCTTCCATTTTCTTTCTTTCCTCTTCCTCTCTCCCCTTCCTTTTTTTTTTTTTTTTTTGGAGTAAAACCAAATCTTGATATCCCAGGAGGAAACCATTCCAGGATGGCCTTGAAGTAGAAACCCGCCACAGTGAAGACGTAGCCATACCTCCAATTGTGGAAACCGTGACGGATAGTGATTTGGACATTGAAGTTCATCATCCTGAAGACGTTGCCATGACTCAAGTGGTGGAGAGTACTCCAGGGGATGCTGGCGCAATTGTAGTTAGGGGTCCCTTGCTTAGGTTCTTGATTCGATTGCGGGCGCCACCTTCGCTCCTCCATACCTGGTTCCTTATCCGGATCACATGCTGATCGGAGGCTTTAGTGTGGCGGCCAAGTATGCGGAACTATACACTAAGATATGGGAAAGATACGGACATATCGCCACGACCAAGAAAATTACTAGTCGATTTGTGTTGGTTAAGCGGGTGGAGGAAGCTCTGTCTTCGATTGACGACATGTGCAACGTGACCGGTCATATTGTTTCTGATGATGTAATCTCGAGCTGGAGGTTCCATTGTGACATGTGTGTAAACTTCGAATTCAATGTTCCTTGGTTCGTTGAAGGTTTCTCTGAGGTTGAAAAGTTCTTTGGTCGAAACATCGAAGGTCCTTCATGGATATGGTGAAGAAGCAGGAAGCGGAAGTCGAGAAATTGTCCAGGAAGCTGAAGTTGAAAAGGGCGGCTCTCCAAAGCACGAAGGAGGCTCTTGCTAAGAAGAGCAAGCGATTGTTGAAAAACTTTCCTTGAATGCATTTCTGTCTTCTGAACTTCTTATTTTTAGGTTTTTTTTTTTTGAAAGGCAAATGAAACGCCTAGTTTATGGTTTTGATTTCTTGGATTTCTTGGGTTGATAGACAAATGTTACCTTGAGGGTTTTGGATTATTCTTTTAGAATGAATTGTTTTGGAATGGATTGTATTGGAATGGATTGTTTTGGGAATGATGTTGTCTTGGTTACGATTGCAAGTGACGCAAACATCCCAGGAAAACCATGGAACCGTGTGTTGGTAGATGACATGGGGTGAAACATAACATGGCTATCGGTTTTATCATTCCCGTAAAAACTTGAAATAGCAAACCATGTATCTTGTCTAGGTAATACTTACTCGGTTTTTCAGGTCTCCTGATGAAAATGGAACCTTCCGGGTGTAGGACCGAGTTTTATGGGAAGCACCGCCATGATTGTGGAAATTCCCCAGTCCTTTCATCTGATAATCGAGATTTCGATCCCTGGTTGGATCATTCGCTTTTAATCTCTAGGCAGTCCCCAGTCATCCCTCGTCGTGTCAAGATTGATAATATGGTCATCTGGTAACTGAGTCGTCAATCCCTGAGCGGGTCGCCTGCTTCTACCATCTTGATGTATGGGTCGAAGCATGAGATCGATGGTCGAAAATTGACAATGTAACCGAAATATCAATCTCCCACTGTGGTCGCCAATTGTTTGAGGGTGGAAACGGTTTCTGCTGATTTTGGTAATTTCGGGTGTGTGGGTGAGAAACGAATTTAAACCCTAAATAATGTACTGCAAGGGAGTACTTTAGATTCGAGAGATCAATATGTACAAATCCGGCCTAAACCAAGAAATGGCGTTCCGAGACTTGCTTCGGTCACAAAGTGAAGGAGAAGGGTTGGTTTTGGGGAGGGAAGCGAAGAAAGTGTTGAGACCAGAATAGTTGATTCTGGAAGAGTAGTTGTTTTATGACTTGTATCAGAAAGTGGGAAGCTCACAGATGGAAAGCTAGCAAATATTTTCTGAATGTTGTATGCTTCTGACCTGAACTTGTTGTTCGGTGGAAATAGGTAATGCTTATTTATACAAGTCAAAGTGAAACGTACTCTGGTCTCATTAAGAAATGGAAAACGGGTGAGTAAATGGAGGAGGTGGTAACCGGTAATGCCTGGAATTGATCTTCCATAAAAGAAAGTGTTTCACCATTACTCCCTGTATTTACTAACCGCCTCATCCTTATGACACTTTCCTATAACGGGCGTAGTGTACGCCGCACGCTATAAACCGCCAAACCAATACCCAATGAGCATCCCCCAGTTTGTGACATGCGTTGATGTCTCGAGTGTTTTCGTGGAAAACATGTAGCACATTGTTGTTGTCCGGCGAGTTGAGCTTGGGAGACTTGCCAGCTCGATGGTGACCTTCGATGGTCGAGATTTTGCATCTTAAGAAGAAAGATAGTCGTTGATTATTGCAACCCTTCGTTTGGTAGCCAGTGGCATGAAAGAATGATCAGTATGGCTTTAATATGGCTTAGTTTAGGCGCGGCCAAAAGTTAGGTTTTGGCTTTGTTTAGGCGCGACTAAACTAGGGCCAAAGGTTGCCTTGCGTTGGCTGGTAACCTTGGACGGCTAAGATCTGCACCTTAGATGAAAAAGTGGTCGTTGATTGTTGCAGGCCTTCGTTTTGGTAGCCGCATAAGGAAGACCGGTATGGTGTGGCGCGGCAAGGTGGTTGGCATGCCATTGGCACATGTGGTATGGTATGCCTTGGCGGCGTTTAGTGGCCAAAACTAGGGTTTTGGGCCAAAGGTTACCATGCGTTGTTTGGCGACCTTGCACGGCTAGGATTTGCATCTAGGATGGAAGGGTGGTCGTTGATCGTCGCACGTCTTCGTTTTGGTAGCCGCAATAGGGAAGGCCGGCATGGTATGGCGCGGCAAGGCGGTTGGCATGCCATTGGCACATGTGGCATGGCATGCCTTGGCGTGGCCAAAACTAGGGTTTTGGGCCAAAGGTTACCATGCGTTGTTTGGCGACCTTGGACGGCTAGGATTTGCATCTAGGATAGAAGGGTGGCCGTTGATCGTCTCACGCCTTCGTTTTGGTAGTCACAATAGGGAAGGCCGGCATGGCATGGCGCGGCAAGGCGGTTGGCATGCCATTGGCACATGTGGCATGGCATGCCTTGGCACGGTTTGGCGTGGCCAAAACTAGGGTTTTGGGACAAAGGTTATCATGCGTTGTTTGGCGACCTTGGACGGATAGGATTTGCATCTAGGATGGAAGGGTGGTCGTTGATCGTCGCACGCCTTCGTTTTGATAGCCGCAATAGGGAAGGCCGGCATGGCATGGCGCGGCAAGGCGGTTGGCATGCCATTGGCACATGTGGCATGGCATGCCTTAGCGCGGTTTGGCGTGGCCAAAACTAGGGTTTTGGGCCAAAGGTTACCATGCGTTGTTTGGCGACCTTGGACGGCTAGGATTTGCATCTAGGATGGAAGGGTGGCCATTGATCGTCGCACGCCTTCGTTTTGGTAGCCGCAATAGGGAAGTCCGACATAGCATGGCGCAGCAAGGCAGTTGGCATGTCATTGGCACATGTGGCATGGCATGCCTTGGCACTGTTTGGCGTAGCCAAAACTAGGGTTTTGGGCCAAAGGTTACCATGCGTTGTTTGGCGACCTTGGACGGCTAGGATTTGCATCCGGGATGGAAGGGTGGCCGTTGATCGTCGCACGCCTTCGTTTTGGTAGCCGCATGGGGAAGGCCGGCATGCTGGGGCCAAGACAAAATGGTGCGGATGGCTTGGCATAGTGGGGCCTGTAGGATCATAATATCGCAACGCATAGGGCTCGCGGGATCAATAAACGACGGTGCCGCGAGGGAGTCGCAGGAAGCTAAAATAAACGACGCAATGACTAACGACAGGCAAAACATAAAGAAGACGTGAAACTCCGGCGAGGGTTGAGGAGTGTCGCGAGAGCGAATGTTTGTGCATCTGCGACACTTCGCGAGACATTCCCGAAAATAAAGGGTAGCTTAGCTGTCATCCACTATGTATTACCCTATATAAAGGGCTAAATGAGTCTGTAAGAGGGAGAGATCTTTTTGGAGAGGGGAAGCAAGTCATTAGGAGAGAGAAAGTTCAATAGCATTATAGTTTTCAAGTGTAAATCCAGTTCTTGTGTAAACATTTCATGAGATCAATTAATAAAGATTCTTGTTCATACATCTTTCAAGGGAATAATTAAGTAAAACTGAGTAAGGGGTGTAGTGTGGGAAATCCTGCAACTACATATGCGCTAGAAACAGGGATTGAGCAGAGATTGACGTAGAAATTGGAAAGAATTTGGATTAACAGAGAAAAAATTTGGAGTAGATACTCAAGAATTCATTGGAAAAGAAAGATGGCTAGAAGAAGAAATGTACAAGGGCAACCAACGACTGTAAGAAGAAGTGGGAGACTTGCTGGAGAAAGGAGGAATGAAACAGGAGAATCGTCAAGGATGAATATGAGAAATAATGGAGAAGATCAGAATCAACCACCGATCTCCCCAGTAGCAAACGCGGCTGTGGATTATGATAGAGTAAGTGTGCATACTTGGAGATCTGATTCTGAAGACGAGAGGGAAGAGGAGCAACAGCTGGTGAACAATGGACAAGGAGGAGGTGAGCAAGGAATGAATGGAGAAATGAATCCAGGAAACGAAGAAATTGGCAAATATTAGAAAGATTGAGACAAACAATACACGAAGAGAGACGACTAGAGGCAGAGGAACGAGCAAACTTGACAAGACAGAATCATGAATTGAGGATGGAAAATATGAGATTGCAAAATAGGAGATCAAGAAGTAGCGTGAGATCAAGTTCAAGATCGAATAGAGAAGAAAGAAGGAGAGTTTTACCAACGAGAAAAGTACCGAGGAAGAAAACCAACAGAAACACAAAATCCAAGCGCAGAGCATGGCGAGAGAAGAGGGGAAATGGAAGATCGTTATATTCCTCAACCCGAAAATCTTCAAAATGAACGGAATAGGGAAGATCAAGGAAACATGCAATTCCAAGGGCCGAATGACCCAGCTGCTGAAGGAAGAATAATCTTGCACGGGAGAGAAGAATTGAGAAGAAACCGAGAGATCGAAGATGACATTGAGAGACACTACATTGAACAAGCGCGGCTAGCTCGCGAGAGAGAAAGGATAAGAGCAGAAATGGAAAATCAAGAGATGGAAGAAGCAATCCGGCAGAATAACCATGACAACCGCGAAAGAAGGAGGGAACAAAATCGTACCAATAGAAATATTAACGAAGAATATGAGAGGGTGCAGATGAGAGCTGAGAGACAACCAAGAAGAGAGAATAACCGATATAATGGCGTGCGAATTGACGAAAGAAACGAAGAAGAGCGTCGCAGGGAAAGAAGAGGAGAAAATAACGAGCAGGAAGGTCAAAATAGGCACGAGCGAAGAAGGAGAGAAGCAGAGCTAAAAAGACCAGTAGAATCAAATTCTGAGGCAAATGAACAAATCTTAAGAGAACTAGCTGAAATGAGAGGATTACTGAACAATAGAAGGGAAGGAGGAAGGAAACAATTGGACGAAGCCATCGCAGAAGCCGCGAAGAATCCCTTCACGCTAGAAGTACAGATGGGAGGAATACCTCCTAAGTGCAATCTACCTGCATTAACCAACATCTTTGATGGAACAACCTGTGCGGTACAACATATCAAGGCTTATATGAGATGTATGCTGCAGTGGGAGAATCATGATGCCATACTGTGCAAATATTTCGCATCAAGCTTAATAGGAGAAGCATTAAAATGGTTTGAAGGTCTGCCAAGGAACACAATCACATCATTTAATCATTTACAAGCCACATTCCTGGGAGCATACATAAGTAACAACTCTTCGCTACCAGGTATTGAAGATGTATTCGGGTTGAAACAAAGGGTTGGCGAGAGCTTAAGGCAGTTGACAATAAGATGGAGGACCATGTGTAGCGAAATGGCAGGACGGGTTGAGGAGAGATATCTCATACTCTCATTTGTGAATGCTCTCTTCGCGACTAACTTGTTATACATTCAAATTTTTAGAATCAAAAATACAATCACGATGGCAGAACTACGAGAATTACAGGAAGAATATATTGCCTTAGAAGAAAGACAGAATGAAATGAATTCTTATCCAGTCGCGAACACAAACTCGAATGCTGCGAACGCAAGCTTGTTACCTCAATTCATAAATACAGTGGCGAGCACTTCGCAAGGACAGCAAGCAAGGAAAGCTGATGAGGGACAACAGAAGATAGTAGCTATGGGAAGCCACGATCAAGAAGAGTTTGAACGAGAAAGGAACTATTACAACCGTAACAACAATAATAAGATTCAGAGGCTAGATCATGTGCAAGAAACTTATGGTGGACGAAGGCAAAATAACCGTGGAGGGCAGAGAAATCGCAGAATAGTATGGGAAGAGATAAGGATGCCCCCACTGAATGCTAGTGTTGAACAGATCTGGGAAGCTATACTTGTGATGGAAAATGTACCAGCACCTTGGAACGTTGGAATGGAACCACCGCCAGGTGATAGGAGTCATGAGTTTTGTTCTTACCATCGCTTCCATGGGCATCAAACAAACGATTGTAGAAACATAAAGAGAATTATTCTCAGGATGATTGATCAGGGGAAGCTGAATCACTTTCTAAAGGGAGAAGAAACAGGCCAGACATTACCACCACCACCAGAGATGCATAGAACAGTGTCAGCGAAAGGAAAGGAAACATTTGTGATAGAAGTTGGAACAAAAGCTAAAAATTTGAACTGCAACTCTATCGTCCACTCTTATCGTACAATCGAAGATTTTCATGACAACGTGCTCAGTAGAGTCTTTGCGAGAGATGCTAATGATAAAGAAATAATGAGTCTGGCGAGAATGACGCAGTTAGAAAAGTGGCAACTGAAGACTATTTCTTTCTCTGCAGATGAAGTGCCAAAAGGAAGAGAAACACATGATAGCCCGTTGGTTGTGAAACTAGAGATTAACCCTAAACCAGTTGATGGAGAAGATGATGAAGCGTGCTTGTCGGGCAATCAACCGAATCCTAATCGACACCTAAGCTCGAAATATTCTCTTTTACCATACTTACAAGACGATGGGAGGAAAAGATGAGGATTTGATCCCCTCGACATACAAGATATATGGCTTTAATGGCACAAAGAAACAAGCCAAAGGGAGAGGTTCACATGAGAATACCTCTACAAGGATTATCAACTGATGTTTTATTCTGTGTGGTTGATGTGGAATCCCCGTATAATGCACTAATTGGGAGGCCATGGCTTCATGAAATCTTGGGGGTCGCCTCAACATACCATCAATGCATAAAATTTCCACACCCAAACGGCATTGGTATCATACAGGGAGATTGGAAGGAATCGCAACAATGTCATGAGGTCGATATAGAAAGCTGCGAAGAAAGAAATGCCAAAAGAAAGGGTTGGAAGCAACATGTGAGAGATGAGCAGAGAAAGGAAAAACTGATGGTGGATGCTATAGAAGTAAGGATCAACATACCTCGCGAGGTGAATACCTAGAGACAAAGTAATGTTATGATAATAGAGGAGCAAAAGATATGAGAAACAAAAGGCATAAGAAGTAAATAATCAACAAAAACAGGAGAAAAGGTAGCAATTGAAGTAATGATGTGCGAGAATCTTGCAGTCAAGAGTATATGGGAATTCAGTTAAGAAATGAAAATGAAAATACAACAAATGAAACAGAACTATGCGAATACTTCGTAAACAAATATCAGCAAATAATGAAGCATGAATGATTGAATGATTTAACAAATATGAATGCGCAAAAGAATGGGACGAACCTTTATGGCGTACACCCTAGTTCGCGAATAACATTTCGTAAGAGGCAAATGTAAGACCTAACGTGCGTCATATAAGGGGGTATCTCTCGCCATGGTTCAGGGGGAAGGTTACACCGCTCCTGAAGCCTGAACCATGAAAATTTGGGGCCCATGAAAGCCTATCCGGAGGAGATACCTTGGATTCCCAACTATATATGTAGGTTATACCCTGGTTGGGCGACCGAGGGTCTCTTCCTAGGAGTCAGTGTATGCTCAAGGCGCCGAGGTACACGGTTGAGCCAGAGTGCCCGGGATGGATGAACCTACCCTGGCCATTCTTGGCAAGTCTTGGCATATGTTGCACTCGCCCGAAGAAAACTCCACTTAGGGTGCAGTCTCGTAACCATAAACCATATAGGTATAAGGGATAAGAGGTCACGAAAACAACTGTTGTTGTTAAGACCGGATGGGAGGAGCTAGTCTTGTATGGCCGATGTTTCGCCTCCTTGAAGGGGCAACCGGGGAGATGATAAGGGCGACACTCTCCATTAGGGGAGTGTCAAAACAGACGCAAATGTCATAAGGCTATGTTTTCGCAAGAAAATTTAGACTTGTCATATTTGTGCAATGATCCTGCAGAGGCAATAATACTAACGCGAGGGTAAGGCGAGATCAATGGGTCTTTACACGAAAGTGTACGGACGTCCTGCGATTTCCTCGCACGACGGCAATGTCATGGGGCTTTATGTTCGCAAGGATATTTAGGCCTGTCATATTGTCGCAACTAAAACATCCTGCAGAGGCAAAAATACTTGGAAAATGATAAGGCAAGATCAATGGGTCTTTACATGCAAGTGTAAAGACGTCCTGCGATTTTGTCGCAATAAAAGGTGGCAGGGGAAGACCTCTAATTAGGGAGGTCTAACTCGGAAGACCACACAAAAATGATAAGGCAGGGTCAATGGGCCCTTGCTTGACAATGTAGGGCGGCTTACTGACCTTGTCGCAATGAGAAGAGATAAAATACATTTATGAAGATAAGGCAAGGTCAATGAGCCATTACATGAAAATGTAAAGGCGGTCTGCGACCTTGTCGCAACAAAAAGAGATAGAATTCTCAATTCATGAAGATACCCGCGACTTCGTCGCGACGATCCATTTCAATAACAATAAAATACATGATGACAGCTAAAATCTTCCATCTGAAGATAAATAACAGAGGCAAGTATGGGAATGGGGAAGATGGAATATTGTTATTCATCTTCCGATGAAAGAGTTATACATCAATAATGCTAGCTAATTATATTACAAGAAAGAACTGCCGAAAAAGGGGAGTGAAGATTGAATTTATGAACAACAGTTCAAGAAGTACACTACAATAAAAAGATACAGAAATGTACAATAATCACAGGTGGCGAAGGAAAACAAAAAGAATTATCTCTTTGGTGATTCTTCTCCTTTATCTGATTCTTCAGTTCCATTATCCTCATCGCCAGAGTTTTCTCCTTCGCTAGCCTCACTATCAGAAACGTCTGAGACAGGCAGATTCTCAGGAACTTCTACAGAAAGCCAGGGATATGAATGAAGAGGGATTTTGTGGTCATTACAAACATACTCCATGGCTTTGTTACGATAACGAACTGCATCGTTATTAAAATTCGCCACAGTCGTTTCAAATTGTTTCTTCAACTTGGAATACTTGTTATTGCGAAGGGAGAGACTCTTTGCGAGCTGTTGTTTTTCAGATTCGAGTTCTTCAATTCTCGCTGGAAAATTCCTGGCGAGTTGTTCTTTTTCAGATTCAAGCTCTCTAATTCTAACATGAAGCCTCTTCTCGGATTCTGCAAATAAGTAACAACAAGTGAGTAATTTACAAGCAATACTACAAGGGTAAGAAAGAAACAAAAAGGTATAATAAGCAACCTTCTCTCGTCAGATATCATATCTTTAACCAAGGAAGTATGCTCGGCATGAAGACTAACATCAACACCTAGGTTATTTCTGGCATTATCTAAAACTTTCGCAGCCCAGGCGAATTCATCGTCACTATTTATAACAAGGAGCGAACGAATTTGATCTTCTCGCTCACTAAGCAAGGAATTCTGGCGAAGCAATTCATCTCGCTCAATTTGTAGTTCAAGAAGAGATTTTTGAAATGTTGCTAATGCTTGTGCACCATTGTTAGCAATGCGATCTTTTTCATCTATATGGTCACTAATTTTCTTCCTCAAAATTTTGGTTTCTTTATGAGATTCGAGAAACATTTGTTTAAATTGGTTGGCAGCACTTAAACCAGATCTATGTTCAATTTCTAAAAGGCGATACTTGGCCTGGAGTTCATTTAATGAAAGGGAGTTAATTTTGTTCGATGAACTACTTAAAGAGTTGTTGAGATGAGCGAGAAGAAGATTATTATCCATAGGTTCAGGAAATGTATGGAGAAGAATAGCCTCATCGGAGAGATTATATACATCTGCGAAAGTAATAAGTTAGGTAGCAATAGGCGACCGATAAAATAAAAATAATAAAAGGAGGTAACATTTTATACCATAAAGTTGCTGATTAGCGTTCTGAAGAGTGGACACCCTATCCTTTTGGGAATCAAGTTCGGTTTCTAACTTTTGAATCCTCTCGTCTTTATCGCGAGACGACGCAGCTTCGATTTCTAATTCTCGACTCCTCTTGTTTAATTGAGAGTTCTTCTTTTCAAGATGACTGCGTCTTCTCTCGAGATCTGAGGCAACTACAAAAGAAGTTCTTCCAACCTATAAAAGAAGATAGAAAAATCATTAATATATATATATTTAAAAAATTTAAAATTAACAGGGAAGTATAATGGCATGCGTACCAAAGACCCAAGTGCATTCAAGAAGTCAGGAGATACAATTCTAGAGGCTCCATTGAAAGAATCATTGCCTTCTAGTAAAGTAGCATTACACACATTTGCGAGAGTCCCGCAAAGGGAAGCTAGAGGAGCGTCTCCCATTCCTTGGAAAGAGTCTGAGAAGATGCTAGATAACCGATCCATAGGAGAACCGGTCAATGGAATCTCTTTAGCGAGAGAGAGATTCGAATCATGATCATCTTCATCAGAAGATTCGGAGCTTGAGTTAAGGCAAGAAGAAGATTGAATCTTTCGCTTCTTAGTCAATGGAGCAGAAGATTTATTTTTGCGACCAACGGTTTTGCCCTTACTTTTAATCTTCGCGGCTACAGCTTCTTCAACTCCAACCTTCGCATACGGTTAAAGATAAGAAAAAGAAGCAACAATATTGTTTCAAATAACAAAGGAAATGTTTCTTACTTCATCCGTAAGTTTATCGAAGTATCGCTGTGGTACTCTCCAACGGATTATCCTTGTATTTTCTTCTCAATTTGGTGATCTGAAAAATTTCACAAACTCAGCAAATATAAAAAGAAAGTTACAAAGGCAAGATTTAAAATGGGAAACATACCTCTTTTGCCTTGTCGGGCCATTTGAATTCCCAAGGATGATATCCTGCGAGATTCGCAGGAAGAACGTGCGAGCCCGCGATATAAGGGCCATTTAAAATTAAGGGTACAACCCACCACTTCTCATCTTTGGAGTGGCGAGGAGTAGTATTATTGCCCGGGTGCCAGTCAATATCTTGCATGAGCAATTTATCCTCAGGGACATTATCCTTCTTCTTCAGGCGAATACCCCAAATGAGATTTCGCATTCCTCATCTTTATCACTGTATAATTTTCAAAAAAGTTCTCTACAAAGTGTACTTCTCAAAGCAGCTATTTCCAAGTCTCGCGAAATCGGGGTGTCTAACAGTAGTAGGGTATAAAGATCCTTTGCCCGCACCACGATTCGCGAACTCCAGCATTAGGCGAATGCAGTCGCCACTCAATTGATAAATAGCCCGAGAGAATTTTTCATGGGCCAAGATTTCATAAAACAAAGGCATCTCAGGATTGTATAAGGGGATGGGAAGCCCTGCGAGAAGCTGGCCCAGCGAGATTATAATCTTTTGATCATCACAAGGATGATCGGAAAACAATTTTGCAGAAAGAATAGATGAAGGTTCTTGATCGGGAATGGTTGATAGAGTGAAACCCTTCTCGAGCAACTTCTGTTGAACTTCATCAAAAGAAGCTTTGTATGCACGACTAATGAAAGCCATTATCGGTATGGGAATGGATGGGAGGTTAAAGATTAGGATCAGCGTTAGAAGAGACGAAGAAAAGATTTGCAGTAGCAGAAGCGCAAATTGCGGAAGGAGAGAATCAAAGAGAAGTTGCAGAGAGAAACTAAAGAATGAAAAGGAGAGGAAAAGAAAACTATATATAGGGAAAAAGATCCTCGAGAAAAACGAGGTCATTTAATGCGAGAAGAGACATGAACGGTCAAGAATAAACGGTAGAAAGAGACGTGTCAAGAAAAGACATTAATAATCAGAATCCGTGTAAAAGTACAAAACTGAAACAAATAAAGATAAGCAGTCGCAGCAAGTCAAAAGAATCACTCTCATGATACTCTTCCCTTCGCAGGAGAAATATGAGGAGAGACAGGAGACGACACTTCGTATATATCTCAAAGAAGCTTCGAACTTCGCAAAAGAATAGAGGCAAGTACGTACTTTTCAAGTACAAAGATTCTTCTGCTCGTTCCATCATCAGCAAAGACCAAAGATTACTACAACAACAGATTTTTCCTTAAAGATCGCTCTTCAAGCAATATTCAAGGAAAAAGAGGCAAGATGTAGGATCATAATATCGCAACGCATAGGGCTCGCGGGATCAATAAACGACGGTGCCGCGAGGGAGTCGCAGGAAGCTAAAATAAACGACGCAATGACTAACGACAGGCAAAACATAAAGAAGACGTGAAACCTGGCGAGGGTTGAGGAGTGTCGCGAGAGCGAATGTTTGTGCATCTGCGACACTTCGCGAGACATTCCCGAAAATAAAGGGTAGCTTAGCTGTCATACACTATGTATTACCCTATATAAAGGGCTAAATGAGTCTGTAAGAGGGAGAGATCTTTTTGGAGAGGGGAAGCAAGTCATTAGGAGAGAGAAAGTTCAATAGCATTATAGTTTTCAAGTGTAAATCCAGTTCTTGTGTAAACATTTCATGAGATCAATTAATAAAGATTCTTGTTCATACATCTTTCAAGGGAATAATTAAGTAAAACTGAGTAAGGGGTGTAGTGTGGGAAATCCTGCAACTACAGCATGGTGGGGCCAAGTCAAGGTGCGGTTGGCTTGGTGGGGCCAAGGGTTTGGCATGCCATCGGCGCATGGTGCGACTAACATGGTTGGCATGCCTTGGCGCGGCAGACACGGCTGGCATGGTTTGCCATTTGTGCGGGCGGCATGGTTGGCATGCCTTGGCGCATCTTTGCGACTAACATGGTTGGCATGCCTTGGTGCGGGATGTGGCGGCATGGTTTGCCATTGGCACAAATGGTGCTACCGGCATGGTTGGCATGCCTTGGCGCGGAGCATGAGAATTAGGGTTTGGCATAGATGATGTCGGTCAATGTTAAGGGTTCTGCTGGAACATGACCCATGTAAAAAAAAGGTACCCAGGTAATTCTTGTGTAGGCATCTTTGATCGATTCAATAAATGTGCTAATGGTCATAGTGACGTCATGTCGGTTATGCCGTTTTACGACTTTAACCCTAAGATAAAAACCACCATCAACACCAACATAAATCATCTTCTGATTCTTCTTCCTTCCACTGATTTAGATCGATAAGGTTGTTGAGACAAGATTTGAAGAAAAATATGTTGTAACACATACACTGATTATAATATTAAATCCCATTAGAAAGCCCCAGGGCTATGATAAGCCGCTTTATAAGCGTAATGAAAGAACAAATGACATGTAGTAGCCATTAATAAAGAAAATACAAAAACCAAACCTAAACCTAATATTGCGAAAACACAATATTTTCATTAAAAACTAAAAACATACTAATGTTTCCTAGATTTTCCTGGTAGATTTGAAATCTCAGATCTTAAACCGAGTAAATCTAGATTAAAGAGGAAGATAACGGAGGAAAATTAGGATAACAAAAATTTAAGATATTTTCTCTAAAAAATTTATTAATTGAGGGACTACTGTAAGTATTTGAGGTCTTACATTGCTTTAACACCGAACAAACTTTAATTTATTTATAAAGATTGCTTAGAATAATGATGGTTGATTTAAAATATATATTAGTGATAATATTATAACCTTCAAGAATAATATTCGTAAAAGATCAGGATGTATCCAACTGCCTATACATTGGGTAACAATTGAAACCCTTATCTCCATCAATACGAAGAAGGTGCGACAGAAGTTGTTGATGTTAGAAAAGGAAAAGAGCTTTGCAAATCTTCTGAAACCACTGCTACCACTACTACCAATAGATTTTTACTGATTTTGTTATTGTAGACTCATTCTTATGAAAAGTAAACATGGGTTTGGATATAATTTTAATTTTGGATGATTCAATTTAATATAATAATATTTTCAATTAATTGAACTTGATGTTTGGGTTTATAAGTTTAGAAATTATGATTCTTGGAATAAGATGAACACAGTTTTCATCAATTGTTACCATTACTATTATAGCACTGAGCGACGATTTGACTCGTTACTGACTCGCTCTGCTAACTCAATCCTTGTCTTAAGATTTGTCCATGGACTTAATAGTATTTTACTAGGAGACCTAACTACCACATAGGAACTAACTATCGAAAAAAACGGGATGGGAAAAGTCAAACATAGCCTATTTAAACGAGGGTACCTTGTTAAAAACCCCATTTTAAAATTCTCTGGGTGGGGCATAAAGATAGTAGAAAGCCAACAACGAATTTTCTGAACATGTATCTCTTGAATTCACATAAGGGGTCCAAACCGTATGAGTGCCATGTGCGAAACGTGATTAAATAAAATTTGATACTCAAGATCATACGATTGTAATTGTGGATGCAGTGTATCGAGAGTTCGTAATAAATTGACTCCAACTTTGTGAGCCAAATTCTAACAAAAATTAGTACTTTATTTTTTTATGGAAAGGATAAATATTATTAATCAAGTAATATAATATAATAGGCTATCAATCTCTTGATTATTAAAAATATTACTTAAAATAGTGTACTGGAGGATTTGTTACTGAATATGAGTTGACGCATGTGTTGAATGTGTTCCTAAATTCCCAAAAATCATATAAAAACCCTTCATTTTATCCTATTTTTTATATTTAGTCCACCATATATATAGTATTTTGCCCCCTAAAAGTCCCTAAATTTTTAAAAAATTATTTTAGCCCCAGAAATTTTTTTTAAGCATTGATATGTTGTATCCTCTTATATTTTTTTGCCATTGAGTATTTTATGTTTCATGTTAATATAATGCAATTGAGGAAGATATTCTAATAAGGATTTCACCTTCATGATATTTTGTGCTTGCAAGAAGTATTTACGTTTTTGTTGTTAACAATCTAAAATGCTTATAACTTTGTATGAAACCTGGTATTGGTAAAGGCACCTTGGCCTAAAACATTGAATTTGGGCTTTGAGGTCCAAATGTGCAACAAGAAATTAGCATGGTATCTGTAGAATATATATCCATGTAAAGTCCATATATATGTTGGATCCGTATTAGAGTCCATTGTAACATGTATCCATACAACTTAATATAAATATATGTCTCGAATCCTTCTCTCGCGACCCTATAACCCTTTTTCTTGGTTTTTCTTTTTCTTTTCACCATGTCAAGTATTTCAACTCAAGCTTCATCTACCTCTCCAATCACAGGGATCTCCAACTATTGCTTTTTCTCGATGTGAGTGTCTCTTTCATGACCTCATCGTTTCTTCCTTCTTGATAGTTCTCTTAGATAGAACTAACTTTCTTCTATAAGGAATCACAAATAACACCCATTCTAAAATCTCATAGTCTCTATAAGTACCTTGATGATTCATATGAGATCCAGACTATTGTTGAAAATCGGTCTCACCTGAACCTCTTCTGTGTGCTGGAAACTCGTGATGTCCTTCGCTCACCTCGCTACCATCAATCCAGTAGAATTCTGCAACTCAAAGCAAACTTATCAACCATTCAAAGGGTAACTCCTCTGCATTTACGTATATCCTCAAGATCAAGGAAATCTCGACTCATTAATTTGTTTCCTATCTTCAAAGTCTTGAGAACCGTCATCTGACTTACGAGTTCAAGTGCTCTATTTCTTGGTTCACGGTCCGGTGGTATGGACAATCCTCAAATCGTGGTCGTGGCTCTTAAATGGTCGCGAAGTGGAACTCAACCAATAATGGTCGTGGTCGTAGCACAACACTTGAATTTGGGCTTTTTAACAATAATGGTCAATGGTTCTTCCAACAACTCTTGGAATAATACGCGTGGTGCATTGGTAACTATGGTGGCTTTTATGCTCCTGGTCGTGGTAGCTATGGTGGTCCTCTTACCTCATCATCCAGTTTGTCGTATCATAGCCTCCTCTGTCATCGTCTCATGCAAGCTCGGGCATATAGACTTACCTCGGGCGTTTTCAGCCATGCCGGGTGCGATCATGCCCTATGAGAATCATTGGTTTGCAACAACCTGCGCCGGCACACATGACTTACGATGCCTCTCAACCGTCGAGCATATGTCGACTATAATGGTAATGCAAAAGTTCTTGTAGGCAATGGCAAACTCTTGCATTGAAAAATACTTTCATGTGCCTTCACTTGCCAAAACTTAGTATCCAACTCACTGTGACTACGATTGTGTTTTTGTCTTTGATAAATTTGGCTTTTGCACACAAAGGATATCCTGCTACAGAAGCAAGACTAACGATGGCATGTATCCTTCATTGTTCCTCTGTGTCATCCACTCCATCTGCTTCTTGCTATCATTGGTACTCGTATTTGGCATATGCGCCTTAATCTATTTGTGCTAGTGTGTAGGTGCCAAGCACCATCGTCTCCCTTTTTATGTCCAGAACTACTGTTCTAATAAAATTGGTCTTTGTTATTCATTGGTTATGGGGTCCTGCACCTTTTCCATCCAATTGTGGTTTTCGTTATTTTCTCCTATTTGTTGATGAATGTTCCGTTTCACTTGGCTATATTTTCTCCTTGATAAAACTCAAGTGTTTGTTGTTTTTGGATTTCAAAGCTATGATTGAAAAACAATTCTCAAATCCATTCGTGTCTTACAATATATGCAAATCCATTGAAATCTTATTTGCTTGCTAATGGCATTCAAGGTCGATCTTCTTGTCCCAAGAACAAAATGGCCTTGCCGAGAGGAAAATCCAGTCATATTTTTATGCTTCAAGTGGTTTACAGAATCTTTTTGGGCTGAATTTTATGCAATTTGCTACATATTTAATAAATCCCCTCCCGATTCATCTAATAATACTCCGTTTTTTTGGTGCATAATAGAGCTCGGACTATGGTTTCTCAAAGCTTTTGGGGCATCGTTGTTATCCTCTACTTTCTCACTTCCCGAGTGTCTTTATTGGGTACAGTGATAAGCACAAAGGCTACAAATGCTAGGAGGTCTCTAGTAATCGTGTTTAATTTCTCGCCATGTGATTTTGATGAGTCATCCAGCGGACGGCTGGTGTTTACTCTCCAACATTTCATCTTCTAGTCCTGCTACTCGTACTCTATTAAGCTGGCCCAACACACTACATCTATCTTCACACATAACTCCAGACACATTCCACCTTCTCCCGGCATTGAACCTCCTTACATGTCATCGTCTATCTCTCCTTTATCTCCTACTACACCCCTTCTCCCTCACTTGTCACCCAGCCACAGTGCTCCTCCTTTGACTAGACTATCTTTCTCAACTGATTCTTTATCTCAAAAAGTCCCCAAGACCAATTATCATCTATTCAACTAGGAGTTTCAGGGTTGTTTCTTTACTCGATACCTATCTTAAATTTTAAGGCTATATGCTTCCTTACCAAAACCATCTTGCTTCACTAAAGTCTTACTTGGGTGGGCGGCTATGCTGAAATTAATGCATTGTTACGAAATGGTACCCTTGTTCATTGCGTCGGCCCAGAATGAATATCATTGGTTGCAAATGGGTTTATCGAGTCAAGCAATCGATGGATCGCTGCACGGGGGCCGCAAAGCACGTTTAGTTGCCAAAGGGTATTCTCATGGCATTGATTATGATGAAACGTTTGATCCTGTTGTAAAACTGTGACTATTCGTTTAGTTCTTTTTTTCTTCATCTTGGCCTATTAAGCAACTAGATGTTAAAAATGCTTTTCACATGGGTCTCTTGATCAAGAGGTATATATGGAACAACCGTTTGTTGATCTAGATTTCGTCATGTTTGTCTCTTAATATAAAACAAGCACCCCGTGCTTGGTTTCAATTGATTTCGTTCTTCAAGATATCCATCTCAATATGGGCATCATTATACTTCTCTGGATATAATTTTAACGGGCATACCTATTCAATCTCTTCTTCCAACACTGACTCAAATTGCATAATATTTTGAGTTAAATTATTTCCTTGGTTTAGAAGCTACTGAACTTCATCCAAGAAGTATACTTTGGATCTTTTAAACGTGTTTTTCTTGATTCCAAACTGTGTTAACAATCTCTTTGTATGAGCAACCTAAGTATGACTGAACCCGAGTTAGTCGGTTTATGCACTTATATGGCGACGTATTCTTCGATATCTCGTTGGGTCATGAAAATAACTCACTTTGCAACTTACGGTGTTACACTTCAATTGTGTTTCTTAGGCAAAAATCTCATATCTTGGGGTTCAAAAAGCAAACTAGTAGTGCGGGGCGAGTATCGTGCATTGTCATCCATGGCTTATTTGGATTGAGTATCATTACGTGATCTTGGTGTCACTCTTTCGCAAGCCCCTCTTCTCTCTTTGTGACAACATCGAACATTGAATTTGATTCATTATCATTTTTGAGAACGAATCTCCTCTGTCTCTGCCCAGTGCGATATATATCACAGTTGCAGATCTTTTACGACTACTAAGTTATCTATGTGACAAGCTTTCACGTTGTTTACACCGTGTACGGCAGGGGGTGTGTAGAATATATATCCATGTAAAGTCCATATATATGTTGGATCATTAAATTGTAACATGTATCAAAACTTAATATAAATATATGTCTCAATAACCTAAGGTATAATTCCATAATTATTATCCATCATAAATTATGAAAAATAATGGTATAAATTTATTTCTAAATCACAATACAAGCTGAAGGACGAAAAGTACCATTGCCGAGAAATATGAAGAGTAAATTTTCAAGTAAGCTACTAATTAGTTAAGCAAGATAAGTAATAAAATATGTTGTCAAATAAAAGTACGTTTTGTAGTCGATGAATTAAGGAAGAGAATAATTGGACACGAGGCCGGAGGGAGAGAGTGCCTAAGGATCAAAGAATGCACTCCGTCGGTTACACCACGCTTTTTTTGAAAAAAGATTGATTCGGTTGAAGTACTTTTGATCGATGTTATCCAAAATTGATTTGATAATCAAAGAGTTATATCCGTCAACTAATGTTAAGCACCATCAACTCGATCAAAAGTCGAATTGAGGAACAATTATTTTGAAAACAAAAAAAAAAAAAAAAAAAAAAAACTGCGTAGTTTTTTCTTTTATAATTTCGTTCAATTCAATCAAGTTGGATTGAAAATGATCATCGTTTTTCGAAATTGGCTTGATAATCCATAATTTATGGTCCCAATAAAGTTAAAACCTATGAAACCGAATTAATTCAATCAATTTCACCTTTGATTGATTCAAATTAAAAAAAAAAAGTCGAAAAATGTGGTAAAAAAGTTGTGCTATAAAACAGAATGAGTTGGAAATGGATATATGCATTGCTAATTAATTTCTGTGGCGAAATGATGGATATTAATAAAAATTGACCTAACAAATTTCTTCAAAATTTCGGTTGACCTCACAACTGCAACGGTTATCTAGTAGTCGACTTTCTCTTCAGAGATTATTCTGGCACAAAACCCTCTAATTCGCAACAGTTTCTATCTTAAATTCAAAATCCTGGTTTTTTGTTGCAACTGTTATCTGAGAATGGATATTGTTAGTCTAATGTTTTTGCATAAATTTTTGGGGGATTTTGTGTTTCCCCCTCAAAATAAATATCTATTTTGCAGTACCCCCTTTTATAATTGATAATAGGTAAAACCCCCTCTCTGTGATAACTTCCGTGACTGCTCATTTAATTGTGTACGTGCAGTATACGCGTTTATAATAATTAAATAATTGTTTTAAAAAACTAGACACATAAATTTAATCTTACGGTCCCAAACAAGGATATGGACGAATGGCTAGAAATCAACCTTGGATTTGAGAAATTTGCAGTTGGCAGTTGCACTGCCCTAAATCTCTCTCTCTAAACAACCTATCTACCTTTTGGAGCAGATGATGTATTTCTGCCATTAAAAGAACTAAATCTATAAATCGGCCGAATGTATCAAATCATCGATTAGGCTATATAATCTGTGAAATAATTACCACTGTCTGTCCCATCTTCTCCCAATTTTCCATCAATTTGAGCAATTCCAGATCCGTTGCCATTATTAACAGCTTCCAAGGAACACCGATTTGATTTACATCACCTTTGGGTCTAAGATTTTTTTTGAAAATGAAATTCGTTTTTGGATGTTCAAATGTTACTTAAATAAAAATCTTACTGTATTGAACTATTTAATGTAACATCATCTTAAATCTTTGTTTTTGCTACTGAGTTTGTGATACTCACCATTAGTATTGATAGATCTTACCTTCCGTTCATTGTTATTGTTAAAGGTGAAACGGTAAAGAAATAAACACCGAGAAAGAGAGAGGACGGAAGTATCATAATTAAAACTCCAAAGGTTCGATCTATCGAAAAATTTATTACTCGTCGTTATTATTAGTGCACCAGGTGCTGAAGTTTCACCTGTGGCGGGTCGACGGAGACGACGAAGAAGAGAGCTCTCTCTCTCTCTTTCTATTTACAACACGTGTCTAGTCTTATTTGATGATAAGAGTTTTTTAAAAATATTTTTTTTTATTACACACGCATATACCGCACGTTTATAGTTGACGACAGTTATGACGGAAAGGGGGTTTCACCTATTATCGATTTACAAAAGGGGAAATGCAAAATAGCTATTTATTTTGAGGGGGAAACACAAAATCCCCCTAAATTTTTTGAAATTTTGCTAACATCAAAAATTCATTAAAAATGCAATTTACAACAACTCGCTAAGTGAATAAGAAAAAAAAAAAAAAAAAAAGGGTTTGTATAAGAATGGACCCACTGGATTTAATTGCAGAGGTCATGGATTCATGGCCTTGGGCAGCTTTGTCATGGGTAGAATTTAAGAAAGAAATGGTTTGTTCTTGTTTTTCTTTTTCAGGCAGAAATTAAGGACCCACAGGATTTGTATTATCTGCAGAGGTCATGGGTTTGTTAAACCAAACAAACTGAAATAGTTTAGTTGGTGATTTTATCAGGTTCATGTAAAGGGAGCTGTTGGCCTGTGCCCATCTCTCTAGTTTATAAAGTAATCCGGACACAACCTAATTAAGCTAATTCGAGAAAGGATTTAGCTAAAAGCACTTGTGTAATATGGTTTTGTTGACAATTAACAGATTATTTATAATAACTCTTAATCATGATGTCTTTCGATTTCCTCCGCCTAGTTTTCATGCATTAATTCATTTATCTAAAGACTTAAAGGCCTAGATAAATAAAGCCACCACGTCGAACTTATGAGGAAACCTCGCTTCTTATTGACCGAAATAGACCTTTTTTGAGTTTTGTGAAACAAGCGTTTTGGTGGACACTTGGATACATATAATTGGTTTAAACCTTGGCTCTGCTATCCCCGACAACTAAGTTTGGAACTCTCTCCTGACAACTAAGTTTGGAAATAGTCAATATTTCCTTATGTGACTAAGTTTTGGCGAAAAGAATTTTCGTTTCCTTATGTGATCTAACCGGGTTTCCTATCATGGAAAAATACCAAAGTTAATCGGATTTACGAATACTGTTTTGTGAAAGTCTATATAAAAAAACCTTTTCGGTCCCTTTTTCCTGTGAAGGAATCGGGCTCGAATCGTACCTTGATCCGTGCTCGGTTCAAAAGATATTTTTATTTTATTTTTCAAATTTTCGGTCTTTTATAATTTAATTGATTTGTTATTACAATTATTCAATTTTTTGGCTTTTAATTATGGTTTCTCTCACTTTCGATTTTGCAATTACTTCATACCAATTACAGGCAATTAGGCATGTCTCTATCAAGGTTCCAATGGTTCTTCTATATATCCTACGCGGTTCAGATATAATAACCTCTCGCTAAAACAAGCTCCCACTGCAGCACACCGATAAACAAGGTTCCAATGGGTGCTACAGGTCCACTGGATGTTTACAAGAGTTAAGTTTGAGGAGAATGTGGACTGGGAAGAATAAGATGATGATGTCATCTTTCTTTCATCAAAAGAAGTAATCTGTGTTAATGCATGTTTTTCATTAAAAATAATATTCTTACTAATCCGTAGACATAAAGGAAAGGGTTGGTTGCATTCAAAAAAAACCTTTGAACAAGCTTAAGGTATTAATGGCCATAAAGTTACGGCGGAAAGATGAAGACATACTCGAGTTATATTATACCTACCAGTCAAAAACGGAAAACCTATACTCCGTTTATATAGTAGGGTGTAAGGGTATTATGGTTCGTATTCAACTAAACAATGGGAGGAGCATCAGATTTTGGAGAGATCTGAGGGTATAAAACATATGCTCAGAGGAAAAATATCTAAGATTGTTTAGTTTGAGTTTGAATAAGGAGGTTATTGGTGATTTTCACAATTCTAATAGTTGGCAGCTGCAATTTAGACGAGCACTTGATCCAGCGGAAAGCAATGATTTACTTGAGTTGAGACAAAACTTGCGAAGCATTTAGTTTAAACTTCGAGGTTGAAGACGTGTTGGAGGGTCAAGCATTTAGTACTCGCTTCAGGTGGACTGTAACTAAGGACCTATGCGACTGCAACTTGGATAATGTTTTTAAACAACTCCCTCCTAAAGTTTGCTGCAAAGAAACTTCTTTCATATTTCGGACATCAAGTCACATTTATTAGCTATGAAGGAATTTATTGTTGATTTAAGAGGGAGTAATGTTTTTGGTCCAAAGGTCTATACACAATAGTTTAGCAGTTGTGGAAGTATCAAAATGTATAGTCGAGTTACTGGAGGTAGATTGAAACTCCACGAAGAAGAGTTGATAGTTTTGGTTAAACAAACTCTACTTGCTCATATAATTTAACCCAAACATTAATCGCAGCTTACGGGTCAATCTTCTAGCCTAGACTTTTCCTAATCTAACATAATTTTCTTATTAAAAATGGCCAACTTTAATATCGTTAAGGGGCCATGGACGGAGTTGTAAGCCGCCGACTAATTTTACTCGACCACCAAAACACCGAGGCTGCAGGTTTTAACAAACTTATAGGTTTAATCAACCAATCACGGCTAACTTTAATGTGGGGATTACAATTGTGCCTGGATACGACAAAATAGGAAAAGATTAAGAAAAAAAAAAAGGAAAAAAATCACAACACTCAAAAATTAGGTGAGGCTACTTGGCAACGTATGATTGGTTTAAAAATTACAAACTCAAAAGAAAAACCTAAGTTCCGTGTTTGGATTTTATGGAAGTCAAATTCAATTTGGAAATCGAGGACCTACCATATTAAGACTCTTTTTTCCAAATTAATAATATATAAAGGTGAAAAAAAATATATACATATTTAAAACATATTATCCACCTATTTAATGTATTTGCCCATCATCATCAAATCAAAAATACATCGCCATGGGCGGGATGCGAAGCCCCACGCACACACAAACGAGCGACTTCCATCCATATCTTCCCCCTTAAAGGACTTGACAAATAAAGCTCTCACATTAAACGGTGATGAAACCCTGGCTTCCTATTGGCCTAGAAGGCCTTTTCTAATGGAAGCTATGGTGAGGACACTTGGCATAACTTCTATTGGTTGTAATAATTAAAATTTGGTTACAATTTGGATACATCAAATACTTAACTGTCGTTAGTAACGATGTTGAAAAAAAGTAGGTGGACAATACTTATGTTAGAATTTAAACTTGAATTATTTAGTTATACCGTGTTTACACCTATACTTTAGTAAGTGTGGACAAAACTCACGTCCAAACCATTAAATAAATAATAATAAAAAAAAAAAACGTGAAAAACCTAAAACGTGATACTCTCTTGAAAAGGAATTCCTGCAAAAAAGGAAATCCTTAGCACACCAAAAATTTTCCATTCAAAATTTGGTATGGAAATCGTGAAAATCATTGTTTCCCACCTAATTAAGGAAATCGTGTTAGATAGGAAATAGGGCAATTCAGCTTTTGTATTTAATTAAGGAAATTGTGTTAGTATCAAATTCGTGTAAGAAGGAAATTGGGTGATTCAGCTTTTTTTATATATATAAACTTTGTCCAGAAAATTATTCAATTGCAGTTTTCGCCTAAATCATGGAAGCCTTTGATCAACATGAACTACTCAAAGGTTTC